>VYZM01008580.1:15902-48139 GCA_013398915.1 Dromas ardeola | reverse complement strand
GGTTTCGACCCCCGCAGGGAGGGTGGTTTCCACCCCCCGGGTGGGCGCCGGAGCCCGCAGCCCGCAGGGAGCCGCAGGGAGGGTGCGGGCACCCCCGGCTCCGCTCCGGGTGTTCGTCGCTCCTCGTTCAGAAACGAGCAAGAGCCAGAAGCCTCGGGCCAGGCTCATTTGCACTTGTGAAAATAACAACTTTTACCATAAGAGATGTTCTGAAGTAATTTTTCAGGGAAAATATCACAAGCAGTGCTTGGAGTGCAGCTCTCCATAGCTTTTACTGGAAGGAGAAAACCAGCTAAACTGGGAAACGGATACTCAGGAGACTATCTTCCACACTAAAACTAACCCATTACTGACCAGGTTTGAGTTAGTGAGTGTTGAACTGTTAGCTCAGGTGGGACATGACCCAGCTTGCGTAAGAGATATGTCAAACCCTTTCTACACACCGGGGACTACAAACAATTCCCCCACATGGAAAATAATCCAGCTGCAACAGGGAGCTGCTCAGAGCATCGGTGTAGATGGTTTTCCTACTCCAGGTCAGTTAGCATCCTGCCAGTGAAGCCTGTTCATGTGAGTATTACTCACAGCTGTTGGATGAAGGAGTCAGTTAGCCTGAGATTCCTAGTCATTAAACTCAATTTAACAAGGCTTCTCACATTTTATAGCGGTGCTGAAAACAGAGCCACAGGTACCTTTTTCGTCATAGTTTAGCAAGTTATTGATAATCCTTGCTCGAATGTCTCATCTGGAGGTCTGATCCCGTAGAAGTCAAGAGCAAAACCGCAGAGCCACAGCACTAATGCACATCTTCCCCGGCATGCGGACTGTGCAGCAGCATAGAGCACGCTGAATACTCGAATCTCAAGCCACAGTGTTGCCTGTATGCAGAGGTCGTCGAGAAGTACCAGCAAGAGCAGCGCCAAAGAGCTCACTCTCCAACGATGCTGCCTGGACCGCGGCTCTGCAGCTGGTTCGTGGCGTTGGATCAGACTGCATGGTTGCAGACTGTCCAGTGAGAAGCTTGATGAAATCAGCCCAGGGCAGCTGTTGAGAAACATCCCTGGTCTGAACGTTCGGCAGCCAGTGTGCTAAAGCTGAATGCTCTCACCTGCCTGAGCGTCCTACCTCCGTCATCTGGGTTCTTGCCCATTCATACGCTGGCTCTCTAAGAGAACGAAGCAGGCTACGGACTTAATGCAGCAATTTGAGGTTCTCATACCAAGGGGATCCCACTAGACAGTCACAAAAAGCCCCCAAAACTCCCATACTGACCCCCCAGCAAGGCCCCAAGGCTGATTCCCACACATCCTACCTGATGTACCTCCTGCACTGCACGCAGTGGTCTGTGCTCTCGCACGGAGCTTTTTGGAGGGAGGCAGCTTGTTTTCAGTGAGTCATCAATGAGAAACAGAGACCTTGGTACAGCGTAAGTGGAATCTCCTGACTGAAGGAAAAATTACTATTTCCCAGTGACACAAGCAGGAGGTGGCTGCTCTGGTTCATTCTGTGAGTTAATTTTTTTTTAATTACTTTATTATTCATTCATAAAACTTAGTGTTAGGGGATTCAGAATGCGAAACATATTCAAGAGGACGTTTAGCAAAGCGTTTGCCAGAGGACAAATTCTCATCTCAGATGTACCAAGCAGCACGTTCAGAGTCTGATTCAGTATTTTCAAGCGACGTCTTTGACACGTACCAAAGAAGATCTGGGGCATCAGCATATTTTTGAACTAATTCCCACGGAGTCAATGTTAAATTCAAGGGTGCAAGCCTGTATTAGTGAGAAATGATTCAGATATTAATTGCACCTCACCATTGTTCACTATATGACTGAACGATGTAAAAGGAGAAGGAAATTGCGATTTTACTTCAAATATTTCAGCTTATACTGAACAAGTTTCAGTTGCTCACATTCACTGAATAAATAGCATTAAAATGTCTTATAATCAAAATAACAGAAAAAAAGGGATATAAATATAGACAGATATTTTCATCTCCCAAATGACAGGGAGATAACTGAAAATATTTTGAAATATTTTGTGTCATTGCTTACACACAACAGCCAATGATGTTATACCGAATCATTGGAAAACAGTGTTCTATATTACCCACCCACCCCACCCCCCCCCTGAAAAAAATTCTTGCTCTTATTCCCAGTTGTGCAGGGAATATATTTTTAGTGAGTTACTTTTTTAGATGAGTTCTTAGTTTTTTTCACATGTATTGTAGACCTTCTTTTTCAGACTGAACTCACAGCGGTGTTAGGTGCTCTATTCTTATACTACATAAGCAAAATGTTAAAAATAAAGTTTTGCCTGTATGAACTTAAATCCAGTCCCTGAAAATACACTGTGATGTCTGCTTGTAGTCTGCTATCCATTTGTAGTCTGCAAATATCCATTAACTCCCATATCACATGTATGAAATTGTTCTGCTTAAACATAGATGTATTTAAATATTCAAAGGAACATTATTTTACAATGTCTGGGCAGTTCTAGTCTTCGGGTTCTGTCTCAAAGAGTAAGCAAGCAAATACGATTGTCATAGAGCATTTCTTAAAAGCAAATAAAACAGAGGGGTTTTTTTATGATATGGGAAGATTTGCCAGATTCTGGGATGTAAACTAAAGGCACAGATCAGAGTGATGATGAAGGGGACGGGCAAGTAAACAAATGGGATCCTAATCAGTTTGTCTCGCAAAGTGAATTTACACAAAGGGTTTACATAAACCACTTTCTTCTCTATCTGGTGCTTTTTTCTTTTTTCCCCCCCTTCTGCCCATACTGTTCTGTCCCACACACTCATGTTCCACGGCCGGCTCAGGCGGACAGAATGACAGTTGTCACAGTGAAAATAACCCTGACAGTAAGAGCCCTTTCTGCTTTCCTGATGCTGCCTGGCAGAGATGTGAATTCATCGTACAGAGTAAGCTTCAAAGCAGCTCGGGAGGTTATCGTAGCATCGGAAACCAAGAGCTGCTAAATCTGCAGTGCCCGTTCAGGAGAAATCCTGTGGACGCTGGAAATCCTATGGATTCACCCTGTATCAATAGAGAAACACAAGGGCACAGAGGGCGACTCATGCTCAGGACCCAAAAGTCTGAGCATGCAAGGTCAGTATCTGCACTACCTGTATATGATTTACTAATTTAATCTTATTATATGACAAATCCTTAGGCAGCTAAAACTGTCACTCCACCCAAAGTGCCAGACTTTATTTTAAAATAAATATTTTATATTTTCTTCTCTGTAACGTCACAAACCCGAAACATTTTACAAAGACAATAAAGGAGGGATGACACTACAGCAAACACCGCAAGTCACGGAAATATTTATGTGAGGTGATGATTGACACTCTCTTCGGTAAACGGCTGCTTTTTCAAGAGGAGGAAAATATATCTACTAACCTCAGTACAAATATCTCAATTATTACCTCTTTTCTTACTTTTCCTTTTTCTCTTTTCTCTTTTTTCTTTTTCTCTTTCTTTTTCTTTTTCCCCACGGCCACATAAATACATTACAAGAACTTGCCCTGGACACAAAGGGACCCTTTCCCATCTTTTCACCCTTAACACAGGTAGGGTGACAACCTTTATTTCCTCTGCCTTGGTCTCCAGAGACCACACGAGGGGACGAGAAACGCAGGAAGAGAGCCTGTGGGTGAGCTGCTGGTGGGGCTTTTTCAACTCCTTGTGTTGACCGCGAGTTTGTGGTACCAAGCTGCACTCTCTCTGACTTGTTAAACGTTTTGAGATTTGCAATTAAGAACGCTCTTTGGGACTTGAAGCACCAGCACTGCGGCCTTGCAGTGACGATTTTGAGTGAAATACTGCCTTTGCTTGGAGCACGCTCTGCGGCACACCTGGTCACGCTCTCATTTGCTGCTTCTGCTTCAGCACTGGGGAAAATAAATGCTCGTGCACATGTGGAAGCAGCATCTAATTTCAGCCCCAGTAAAAACATGTGGCAGACTCTCCTCCTGGTGCTGCTAGCCTTCAAATGCCAAAAATACTATTACAAAAATTCAAAGATATCCAAAAGCCATTTCCAAAGAAGCAGAATCATATATTATATTTCCATATACCTTTTATAGTGCGCGAGGATAAGAGTGGCTCCATAATGGCATTATAAATATAGCAAATTAATGGTGGATGCAATGCCAACACCTTGTCATTATGCAAATTGGAATGTTGGCAGAAATGGTTATTCAACAATCCCTTTCAAAGTAACCAGACGCCTAATGCTGCTCATTACATCCAAACTAATTAGCACCACATTTAAACAATTTTAATAAGCTTTTTCCTTAACCCCTTGACAGAGGGGATTCCTGATGCTCATGCAGAAACACACGAGTGCTTGGCACAGGAGAGCTGGAGTTTTGCTCAGAGCACTGACAGGCAGAAAAGAGAGGGGAAGCCAACCCAAAAAGCTAAATTACAGTATTTAAGTTACAGACATTGAGGGATGGAGAAACAGACAGCACTGGAGTAAAGTCTAGTTCAGTTTGCCCAGGCTCTGGTGCAGCCTATCACCAGTACAGCCACCACCGAGTCCTCCTCCCAGCACGGCAGAGCCTGCTCCCAGACTGCTCCGCCGAGCTGGGAATTACATTTAGGCTCCGGACTACCCAGATCTAGCTGATAGGAAAGGCTCAACAAGGACAGGAATTAATTTCTTTCTCCACTCTTTGAAGGAGAGGAAGAGGAGGGAAAGCATCAACTCTGAAACATGAGTAATTAACAGCTCTCCCCACTTCTTTTCCTTCAGGGGCAGCATCAGATTCCCACAGATGGAAAGGCAATAACTTTGTCCCACAGGTCACGATGTGTCCACCTACCAGGCAGACCCAGCTCTCATCCGCATGTATTTTCCAGGGAATGTCCTAAGGTTTGGGTTCTTTAGCATCCCTCCCAGCTGAAGGGGTCACCAGTGCTGCTGGATGGGGAGAGTCCAGACCGGTCTTAATCTAGGCTGCTGCTTTGAGGCCTTAGCCTCTCTCAGGGCTTCCCACCCTTTCTAAATTCCTTCAATTTCCGTAGAGGATTTTGTAGTAGAAAGGACCATCACCACATCCATTTAAGGAGGATGCTCCCAGGGCTCTGAATGTACCAACAGGCTCCAGTTTCTCTCACTAGCCTTTCACCGTCTTTCTCTGTAATCCTCCTCTGTACCCTCACCCCACACCCTGCCAGGTGTTCCAGGTCTGCACTGATGATGTGCAGCTGCATCACCTCCAGCCACGCTGCCATGAAACCAGCTAAGCTGTCAGAGACCTAACTGGGGTCTCCACCCTGAAGCCTCCAGCTGGTTGCAGGGAAACTACATTTAGGTGGAGTCCCTTGCCTGAGCTGTGGTGTAGGTACTGGCCTTGGCTTTCTACCTCACCGACCCTCACCCTGATCTTGCTTCCAGACCTGCCTTCTACCTTGGTGACTTTCAGGTAATTGCTGATTTCTGGCTGGCTCTGGTACTGTCACCAAAACCTGGATGTCTTGCTTGGGTGCTGTGGCATGGTGCCCCTTGTCAGGAAGGCCACTGTCCCTTCCTGCCTTCACCTTCTGCTCCTGGCTCACCTCTCCCTGATACCTAGACTCTCTGCTCTGTTTTTTTTTTCTCACCTTGCTATGTACTTGACTTCATTCTGCACTGCCAGCACTGTGGAGTTTTCCTCAGGCACTGCTTGGAGCAGAACTCTCTTTCATCTTTCCAGAGGTAAATTCAATTGTTACTTTCACCCGGGAGCAGGATGTTGTTAATTGTTTTGGGTTTATTTAAATGTAGCTGTCCTGGTGCATCCAAAACCAGACATATGGAGAAATCACTCTCCAGCAGTTATCGGAATAACACCCTTCTCTCAGGGTCTGATGCCCAAGAGGTTCTTAAAGCTGATCTAGTTGATCAGTTGCTGAGGGAGCTTCACTTTCCTGAATCCATGAAACTCAGCAGTGATTTTAATGGTAGGTGTCTAGGGAATGCGGATCTCGATCTAGCCCTTCTTTGCATCAATCTGAGCGCTGTAATCTGGAAGGCTCTTTTTTACCTTCTGTCTAGCCTCTTACATAAAGCATTTTTAGCTCCACCCAGGTTCAGTTTCAGCTCCCCCAGGAGAATGGGTGATGGGAACTACCTCCTTCCAGCTCCCTTGCATTTAAGTCACCTGTGGCTTGGGCTATCTTCTGAGAAAGAACATGTGACTGTCGCACCTCTTGGCCTGAGAAGGGACCTGGAACTCAACCTTGCCTGAACGTGCGCTCCAGCATTATAGCTATTACGTACACTATGATTGCCACTGCCTATTTAAAACCAGTGATTTTGTAAAAGGTATGCGTTTGGTGGGTGTTAGGCAAGGTGTGAAAATACATGCCAGATCAAGCCTTCTCAAGTGCTCATACAATTCATAGAATCGCAGAATGGTTCAGGCTAGAAGGGACCTTAAATGTCATCTAGTTCCAAACTCCCGCCACTGGCAGGGACACCTCCCACTAGACCAGGTTGCTCAAAGCCCCATCCAGCCTGGCCTTGAACACTTCCAGGGATGAGGCATCCACAGCTGCTCTGGGCAACCTGTTCCAGTGTCTCACCACCCTACAGTAAAGAATTTCTTCCTAATGTCTAACCTAAATCTCCCCTCTTTCAGCTTAAAACCGTTACCCCCTGTCCTGTCGTTCCACTCCCTGACAAAGAGTCCCTCCCCACCTTTCCTGTAGGCCCCCTTTAGGTACTGGAAGGCTGCTGTAAGGTGTCCCCAGAGCCTTCTCTTCTCCAGGCTGAACAACCTTCTTTTTTTCCGTCTCATTAGGCTTAAGCAAGAACTCTGGCCCAGGTGGGAAGGCCAGTGCAGCTCATGGCCCTTAGGGGCCCAGGAAACATGTAGCTCTTGGGCTGCAGTTTTGGACTTGGGCACCTTGACTTTTTTTTGGGACAGTTCGTAGGGGGTTCCTCTCTAGGCCTATTTGCTACTATCCATGGTCAGCCTACCCTGTAAAGGCATGAATTTTTCTTATATGGTAGTATCACTTCAAAAGGCATGGTTTTAAATGACCAATCTTCATCACTTAAGTACTGCTGTAACATCTAGATGTCCTTACCCTTTCTGACGCATAACCTCCAGATGCATTTCTGTCACCTCCATGATTAAAACCATTAATGTGTTTAATTGCACCAGTTGAGCTACAAACAGTTACCCAAACAGCCAGGTGTTTGCATGACTGTTGGAGGCCACCAGATGGCTGCCTCTGCTAAACTGTTTAGATACATGCTGAATTGGGTTTTTGCTGGCTGGGTTCCTGAGATTCAACATTTCTTCTTGCTTCTGGCTTGTAGCTCATTATAATTAGGAACACCCTTATCATCCATTTCCACAGCCATGTTAAGTGGAACAAGTTTATTTTTTGTTTTCTGCAAAAGAAAGATGTTTTATTCAATACTGTCCGCTTTGAACTCACTGATGCTTTCCCCAGCTTGCAAGCTGTTTTATGTGGCATGATGTGTTGTCCATGCAGAACCACTTACAAATCCTGTGCCTTTGTCTTGCTTCAAAAAAAAAAAAAAAAAAAAACACAAAAAAAACCCCCCAAACCAAACAAACCATCTCAAGTAAGTCTTCTAAACATAACTTTGAAGCACTTTTAAGGGTCACAGTTTTCTAATAGAAATCTTCAGCGAGACGTGGATTGTTAAACCCAAGCGTAAGTTTAGAGAAAACCGAATCACAAGGTATCCTGCAAATGATGAGCGTGGACTCACCATCCTGCCTCAGTAAC
Organism: Dromas ardeola; assembly: GCA_013398915.1. Taxonomy (NCBI): domain Eukaryota; kingdom Metazoa; phylum Chordata; class Aves; order Charadriiformes; family Dromadidae; genus Dromas; species Dromas ardeola. Next base: position 40,375 of record VYZM01008580.1, on the reverse strand, counting down.
TTCAGAGGGGACGTGCTGAAGGATTGCTTTTATTCAGAAGCCCTGCTCATAAACTCCATACCGAGCTCATTTATGTCACTATGTGCTTTGTATTAGAGGGCCAGACCCTTCATTCCAACCTTAAACAGCACTAAATTCATAAACGCTTCAGTCTTTTCCTTCCAGGATTTTACTTCCCAGATGCAGCCATGTGCTCAGGTAAGAATAACCATGGAGAATTCTTTGCTCTCACTTCTCTTTTTTTTATCACTGAAACAGCACTAGTTATAAAAGGATGGCTTAGATGCATCAGCACAGCTCAGTTACCATGTCCTTTTAAAGACATAGAATATTCAACCTGTATTACAACTATTCACCTTAACAACACTCCAAGGGCCAAATCACCCCAGGTGTTTAGGTACCTGGAAGTCATATGCAGTATCCCCAGTAAGTAGAAGAGCGTTATAGTACAATTGCAACGGCATTTGAGTGAGTTATAAAAACAAAAACACACAGCAGAGATTATGTGAATGATACTTGTATTTTTTTATTATTCCCCCCCCACCCACAGAAGCCCTGAGGACAGAATAGGAAAGTTCCAGTAGACATGTCACACAGTTTAGCAACTAAGATTCACGAAGAGCTGGTGAGCTCAGAAACCTCAAATTTGTAAAGTGCTGTAAGTAAAGTGACACACAAAGAGGTGTGATATCTTTAAAAAGTAGATTAATTTATTTTGAACTGAAAAGGATTTCTATTTAATGAAGGTATGCTGGACCTTTGGAGATAGACGCCTTTTTAAAAATCTTCCTCCAGCAGAGCTACAGCTATAAACCCAGGAAAAGGAGAAAGCTCCCCAAATCCTCTGAATTACATTGGACCAGGTCTAATGAGAATGCTTAAGTGGCAAAATTCAAGACCTGTTGTATGTATATATGCTGAGCTGCCCTTGTAGAGAAATAATTTGATTAAATGAGGCAATTTTCTCAAACACTAGATGAGGGGAAGATGCATGCTGGTAAGAGGCCAGGGTAGATAAACACACGTCCTCTCTAGCACTGCCTTTAACACATTGTCCTATGAAGAATCAACTGTCTTGCTTCAAAGCAAAAAGAGGAAGAAAAAAATTCATATCGAAGTGGGTACACTCCGCACCTGACAAAAAGAGTTCTTACAACAAAACTGGGGGTGGGGGCTAGGGGGCGGAACGTAGAAGAGCTTAAAAAAGGCCATCACCAACCTGGCCCAAAGTCCATGGAGAACACACAGATCTCACAATAGGATCAATAGGTTTAACAGGTGGATCAGACACTTGGGTCCAGATAGGAAGTTTCAGCTGGTAATTCTAGAATTGATGTGACTGAGTAGCATCATAATGGAGCATAACTTGCGAAGCACACTTTTTCTCACAGCTTCCTGCCACTTCCCTTTCCAGTCTGTCTTTGGGCTTTTTGTATTATTACACTAAAGGCCCAAAATGGGAACCCCATGGGGAGAAGTATACCTACTGCTTCCTGAAAACTTTCTAGTGCCGACACCTCAAGTCTACAGCAAAGAAGGGTTAAGAGCCACTGCACAACATAAATTCCTCCCTCTTTTTACAGGCAGGAGAGAAAACATGTCTTACAAACACACACCTTCAGTCTGTGCAAGCTCAAGAATCTCTGGAACAGTGGCACCATGACCATTGTGGCTTTTTTGAATGTTAATCTCCAAGATCAAACAGTTTCATTTAGACTGTTCTGGGATCCCACCATCCAATGATCTAAATTACATTCAAGTGTGTGAGGTTTTGCTGTTGTTCTCTCTTTTTTTATCTTTGCTAAGAAATAAAATCAGTTTAGCAGTTGATTGAACTGACTTGGTGATGAACTTGGTTTCTTCTTGTCTATATTTTCACCTGGAGCCTTCACTGCCAAGTTAGCTAGACTGATAGTAGAAGGGGCTTTGCTTTCAACTGCAGTAGATACCTTTTGAAATTCATGCTTTCAGTTGGCTATTTATTATTTTATTTATGGTAGTTTAGAAGTACATCTTCCAAATGCCTCTGTTGAAAAGGAAAGTCTTCTGAACTGCCAAGCTCTGCAAGATAATCTATCACGATTCAGCATTAATTGCTTTTTAAGCAGTACTCATGCAAGCCAAAAGGTATTTGGCAGAGCTGTAAATTAGCTTTTGCCTGAGGCAGTGAGAAGCTACATTGAGGAGTTTGTTGTTTGTTTGTTTTTTTTTTCTTTAAATTCTTAAGAGTCTCTTGATGCATGATGAAACACCTCCAAGAGGTGAGTGACCAAGCCAATGCTGTAGAGAATCAATTCTAATTTGTATTCTGTATTTTACTGAAGACTTCTGCAGTTCACTTTGATTTTTTCACTCTATCCTCCTCAATATTCTGTATTTCCTTCACTCATAAAGCTGTATGAACCCTGCAAGAGCACAACTGGTCAATGTTTGGTTCGCTCTGCTTAATAACATGACTATAGCCAGCAAAGCAGGTTTGGGAGATGTGGTTAAGCACCCAGCCAGTAAAGCAAACCCCACTGGATCCATCTGCTTGATCTCAGTATGTGTGTTAACCGTCTCTGGAGTCAGAAGGGTCCAGATACTTGTGTTTATATCTGGATTTTTAGATGCAGTCTCAGGCTTGAGACCAGTAAAATATTAACCGATTCAAGTCATGCAGTTCACAAGTACAGTATGCCACTTGAATGATTTTTAAAAACCCTCATACTTACACTTTGTACTGTGATAAAAAAGATACCTTTTTTTGGTATCAGTTAAACTGCAGCACATACTGAGTATCTCCACAAACTTTCACAATGTGCTTTCCAGATGTAGTTCTGAAAGATACTGGGAGACATCTTGAGTAGACAAGAAGCTGACCAGGCTGACCTTCATCATTTCAGCTTCTCCACTGGTGCCACAGCTACTGAGTTTGAATTGGCTGCTGGACCTGCTGAAATCAAACTCCATTCTGCTCATTATCAGAAGATATCAATTGATTTGGATTACTTTTTTTCTTTAGTATGTACGCAAGAGGTCTTTAGAGGTACTCCGCGAGCCAATGTGCTGCTTGCTGTGGTATGTTTTCTGGAATGGTAGGCTGAGCAACTACTCTGTGCATTGTCATCTCTGGTAGATATTTAATTGCTTCTACAGCATCTTTTTTCTGAAGGCATGAAAGTGGAGGCAAATTATGACACATATTGGCAAAGGAGGTATAAGTTACATGAGTCCCTTCGGAAGGAAAAAAACCCAAACAACCTGAGCACTTTACTCAGTATGTACATGTCATAAAAACATGCTCTATTTCATGTACATTTCAAATAACTATCAACTTGTTAAATGCATTTAATTCTATATCACCAAATCTTCGTCAGAATTTGTGTTCATCATCAAATAAGTTAGAAGTTGAAAAAAATTTATAAAATAACCCCAGTAAAAATGTACCCAGCGCAGCATTTTAGTGTAAATATGAAGGTCTGTGATAAAGGTTTTGTGTAGTTACACTCTTGTTTAATCATCTTTGCCCTTCATTTCATTACAATTTAATTCAGTGCATAGTTAAACTGGTTGGCAAACTTCTCGTGCTTTCTTTGGTCCACTTGGTTCATTGCTTTCACCACCCGTTTCACAGCACCTCTGAAAGATAAACAAAAAAATAAATAAAAACAGTTATGTTAATTCCACACAATCTCAGAGAATGTTTATGAATGTTGGGGGGAAAAATGAGCTATGATTCATCACTACCAGGCTCTGAACACTGCACTGATGAAGCTGAACAAATTTGTCTTGTTAACTAAATTAGCTGCAGCAATACCAATACTTTAATTCAGCAATGATTTTATTAACAGGAGTAAACAAACTAAGGTCTTTCAGCTTAATGGCCGTGCATTAGACCCTCCTAGCATTATTTCTGATAGTCACGCATACCAAGTTTGATTTTCAAAAGCACCTAACTGCTCTTGAGGAAAAAATGATTACAAGCATCTAACAGGATATAAAAAAAACCCACCCTCAGAAACCTTTACAAAATCTAACTTGCAGAATCTAGAATGTTTTTGTAAGGCAAGGGCTTGCTGTTCAATTCATGTAACTATAACTCATTTAGCAACTTTCCTTTTCACAGGTTCCTAAAGGTTTCATCAGGTTTCCTCAGCTGTGGACAGAGTAAAACTCTCTTTTACTCACATCAGCAGCATCCTGATTCCTGAGCAGCAACTATTTAATCCACAAGCACAACACTAGTTTAGGAAGACACCAGAGATTGTCACGTATCTCTATGCAGAGGGACTTAGCTGCAGAACAGCTAAGGGCTCAGAGTATGTCCAATATCTTATTCTTATATAAAAGTGGAATGGAATCTCATCTCTGCTACTTCATGACTGGCAAGCATTCAAGCCCTCTGCAGCGTCTGCTGTGTTTGAAGGCAGCTCTGGAATGTTCTTCAGAATCAAAAATGGAATCTTCACTGGAGTTTCCATTTTTATTGGTTACTTTGGGTGCGCCTCTAGCCCAAAATCTCTGAGGTATGAGCTAATATATGCAGGTACGTTAAAATGTCAACCTATCTCTGTTTATGAAGAAGGAAGTTATCTCCTAACACTTCTCTGTAAAGGCCTGGATGCTCTGCCAACATGGGAGGTATACCAGCCAACGGCTTGCTTTGAGGGACTACGTCCCATTTAGGAACGTGGCACTGTCTGATGTCTCATTTCTACATCAGAAACGCAGTCAGCAAGTTCTGTCACACAAAGTGGATGGTTTCAAGTCTATCGCTCTCTGTTGGATTCTGCATTGTCACAATCTGCCTTTCTCTATCACTCCTGAGGATGCTGCAGGCTGTGCAGTAAAGTGAGAACAGGGCATCCACCTGGCAGTGTGCACCAGCCTTTTTCAGGATCAGGCCCCACACGCTATTCCAGCTCTGCTCCTGTGGTTGTCTCGGAGAGACAAGCTGACTTCTGTTATAGTTAACTGCTCTCTGTAACGGCTTCATTTCAAAAGCCATTTTGAAACCTCTGAAAACAGAGGATACTTCTTAATAACACTTCTAAATGGTGGGATTAAAGATTTTCTCAGCAGCAACTGTAATGAAAGCCAACATTCTGAGAAAAACACCTTGCAAGAGGTATATTTTTAACAAAATTCTGCCAATAAAGTTACCAGAGTAAGGAAAATGTGGTCATGGTTTTACACTTCAAATATTGCCTAATTGGTAGGAGAAAAGTGAGCCTTTAGCAGTGCAGAGTGGCCTTGACACTTTCATGTCATGTAGGTTTTACATTAGCACCACTGGATTGTGCGATACTGTAAATGAAATGAGATCCCACTTTGATGATCTGTGTGCAATTTCACTTAACTTTATTGGCAGACTAGAGCCTGGGTTTATCACCTATACATTTCAAGTAATTTGGGGTTGTTATAAGGAGCCAAGGTTATCATCTTGTTTAGTGCTGCAAAGCATGAAACCTATTAAAACATGACAGGTTTGATTCCCTATGCCCGGCACTAACACACACTCAAAATCATTAGCACAAACGATGGTAAACCAAAAGCAGCTTTTAAAATTTATTTTGTTAAAGCTGATATGAAATTCTGATCATTAGAACTATATGTCTCTGACTTCTAACTAAGATCAGGTAACATGAGAATTTCACAGAAAACATGCTATTTCTGTAACCAAAAGCAACGTAGATTTGGCTTTGTTATTATAACCATTACATCAGAAAAGGGAAAAGAGTTTAAACAAATATTGTGCCTTGGATGCTGTTCAACTCATCCAGTATGTTTAGGGAATAACCCATCATCGACGATTTTATAATAATAATTTTGCTTTTTTGATTTGACAACTTTATAGTTTTCACTTTCCTTTGACTGCTCCATTTTTGACTTATGAAGCTCTTTAAATACCTGCATCTGCTTCGCATTTGATAAAGACCAGAGCATGCTTAGGCAAATTTATGTTGCAGCCACATCTAACCAAAACTACATATTAGAAATGACATAACAGAGTGGACATATGGAGCTACTCTAAGTTCTAAAATCCATTCAGCTTGGTGGGTTGATAGGCTCCCACTTTGATCTGAGCTAGCGTGCCCACTTTAAAGTTAACTCACATATGTCTACATAAGTCATGGACACACCTTTGTTTGAAATGTCTAAATGTCAATGCCATCCAAACAGTATCTTCTCGAACTAAACGTAGGCCAGGAGCTACTGTTTGCACAAGGGCTGGGAGTAAAGGGAGACATAGAGAAATAGCACCATCGTGGGAAGAATACTGTACAGGTACAGTATTCCGTACAGGTACAGTATTCTGTACAGAATACTGGTACAGGGAATGTTTCTGGTACAGGGAATAATCATCTCTAAACTATTACACTGAAAAGAGACCTGCAGGAGGTTCCAGTCCTTCACATTTACAAAAGACAAGCAGGGGTTAAGTGAACAAGCTCCATAACACAAGGATCCAAATAATTTTTCTTAACCAACTGAATGCATTCTCAGTAAAGAAGGAGAAGAAAATAGTAGTGGCAGTGTCTCACTGAATATTACACAGGGATCACTATATGTAGATACTGGATTGCAAGGCACTGCATCAGGCCCAGCTAGTAATTTAGTATACTTAAGAGTGAGGGAAAATACATAGGAAGCTCAGGCAGCAGTCAGAAGTTTGGGAAGGTCTCTGAGCATACACCAGAGGCTCAAGGGCATCTGCCAAGACACTGCTTGCTACATGCTAAAAGCCAAGTGTTTTTGACAGATCCTTTTATTAACTGAAGTTCTGCTCAGGCCAGCCCATCTTAGGCTTTCTAAAAGAACAACTTGATTTTCCCTCCACATACACTATTACAGTGTGTCTGATGCTGTAAGTTGTATCACTCTGAATCTTCTTTCCAGATCCTGTACTATTTGCGCACATAAAGTAGCACCCATCTGATTAATAAATCCAGAGAAGCCACTACAGCAATTAAAGGACGACAAAAAAACTAGGAGGAAAAAAAACAACCAAAAATTTTCATAGGGAAATTTTGTAAATTAGCTGAAAATTGTTCTCAAAGAAATAACCTTGGTCATTAGTACCTGCTACTCTTTACCCTCCAGAGATATGGAAGGCATTCTTGCTCTGCAGTTAGCACAGAAAGTTTTTTAGTAAGTGCATATTAATGTAGAAACAGAAAGTACCATTGAAACACAGGGAAACAGCAATTTAACAGGCTTCAGAGAACATAAGCATCTTACTTATTGAAGACTTTCTTCTCAAGCCGGGAACGAGAAGTATTAGCCTGCTGCTTCAGGTCTGTCAGATTTGGATATTTTTTCTTCTTCTCTCTCTTTTTCCCTCCTTTTCCATTATTTTTAGAGGAACCAAGATCTATTCCTGTAGCTGCTTCAACTTCTCTCATGAATTCTGGATCTCGCCACTCTGTTTAAAAAAAAAAAAGCACGCACTTTGAAATTCCAAACCCAGGTAGAATTTGCAGTCTCCTAAGGTACAGGTTCTTCTCACCACTAGGCAAAGACAGAGTCACTGTCCTGTAACTTGCATACACAAAGGAAAGGAGTATAAAGCAGTTAGCCAAAACAACAGATCTTGATGAAAAAGCCCTGCCAGTCTGGGATTAGTATCTATTATTAGCTGCTGTAGATAAAACTGTTCTGTAGGAAGACTTAAGTCAAGTTTTCACAGTAGTACAGTCGCAAAATTCCAAGGAAACTATTCCATGTAGGAGAGATGACACCAAATGCAGTGATTAGTATGTAGAAATTGAACAAAATGCCAACAAGATAGCTGAGGAACTTATCTCCAGAAATAAATTCTGAGTAAGCTTAAAGATAAGCATAGATACGAAATATGTCAATTTTTGAGCAGAGTGAGAGTGACAACATTATAACATTTCTGCATCAAAGAATCATATTTGCTTTAAAACTTGCAACTGGTATCTGACACCTAAAAGCCACTGTTGAATAAGACAACATGACCCTGTTGTCCTGAGCCCAATTTTGCATCTGAAAAAGATACTACTTTTGAAGTATTGTATAATTCATCAGTTTAATTATCTAAATCAACTTTCTTCTCTTGACAATAGCACAAGAGTTAATCTATCTCACCAAAGACTTTACAGGTTTTTTTCAAAACCTTAATGCTTCAGAATCCAACCACACACTATAAAATGGATTCTGATCATAGATGCCACCACGGGAAAAAGCCATGAACAATTTAGACCATAAACTCTTTGAGGAAGCAGTGGTCTTTCACCTTTAGTGTAGAGTCTTGCACATCAGAACAAGATAACATAGTACAAAGTAAAAATGTGTCCAGAGGATGGATATCTTCAAGTGGAAATTTAGAAAAACGGCACTGCATTATAAAGATTTTGAGCGTACGGGTTGGGAAAAAAATGTACCAAGTACCACTTCAACGAGTAACATGGTCCAAACTCAGCACAAGTGTCAGAATTCTGTATTTTAACAACCAGTAATTGCCAGTCATTTGTCATACAGCTTCCCATATGTCAGTCAGTTGGCCTTTGTTGCCTGTAGAAATTCTAACACCAAATGTCTACAACCCTTATTTAACATCTATGTAGATATAGAAAAATAAACAATTCTAAACAACTATACAATTTCACTTATATGCCAAGATGGTCGCTGAGTGTGACAAGTATTGGTAACAACATTTCAGGAAGGTCAGAGGCAATGTCCTCACCTAAGAACATGGTGTTTAGGAATACCAGAGCAATTTTCCAAGGAAAGGTTAGATCCAACCTACTATGATACATGAAAGCACAGACTGATTAAAATCTAACACACCAAAAAGCACAAGGAAAATGAAGCCGTGCAAGAACTGAGCAGAAGTATAGAAGGAGAAAATAGAACACATATACTTGATAGATCATAAGACCTCACAGACTTTATTATTTTTTTTTTTTAAGTGAAGGAATACAGAACAGCACAATTCAGATACAGGAACGATTAATCCAAGATTAAGGAAAACTGTCTAAACAGTTTATCTCCCGGTAATAAGAAGGCGTCACAGTTTAGGAACTCGGTGAATGGAGCAATTGTTTAAACACAACGAAAAAATGCCGGCATCCAGTAGAGATGAAATGAGCATTTGAGTAAAATGAAGGAGCAATTTAAAAGCCTTTGAGAAAAATCAATAGAATGCCAGGGAAGAGCAGCCTTTTTGAGCATTGATGGGCCCCTAAAGCTCTTCATACATTGTTACTGAGTTTAGCAGCAGGGAAAAGAAAATTACACAGTTTGCAATGGTAGGCGGGAATCAATACTGTAGTTAGTAGAGAGATGCTATTTCACATCTGACTGGCCAGCGGCCTGCCTTCACCAGCCTGTCCTGATACCTGTTTGTTAACAAGTCACTAAGGGCTGAAAAACCAGATACTCTTCAAGGTTGACACAAAAAATAGGCACTTAATTTGCTCCTATGTGTGAACTATTGGAAAAGGATGAACACTGCAGATTAGCAGGTCAGCGTAATCCCACCTGATTCATTGTTTCAGGACCAAAGAGCGCAAAGCACCATTTTGTGGACATTAGCTGGAGTTTAGAACTTTATACTAAGTTAAAAAGTGCTCCATAATAACAATGACAGTGTTGTCAAAACATAGTAATTATTGCACAAACTGTATTACTTTTATGTAATTGTTTTCCCCTTCAACCCCACAAGGATGAAAATAAACATACCACCCAATAAGAAAAAGATGTAGGAAGAATTTTGGTGCAATTTAACCATCCCCAAATTTTAACGTTTGGCATTTTTCAAACCGTCATCATTAGCAAATTATGTTGTCAAACACTAGACCAAAACATACACTGTACAGAGTGGGTCCCCACTTGTGTATCTTCCATAGCAGCACTGCTCAGACTTGCTTCAAGTCCTTTGTAAAAATAAAAAAACCCACAACCCAACAACAAACCCCAGTGCAAGCCAATCAAACACCCTTCCCTCCCAAACCACAAGCCCCAAAATAAACAAATAAAAAACAGTTTAAAAGGTTGATGAAAATATTATACAACAAATATAAAAATACTGAGGCACAGAAAAAAAAGAAAGGAACAAAAAGCAGTAGATAAAAGTATTTAGTGACATCTGGTATACATATGGCTTTAGAAACCCGTAAGGTTTTGTCCGATAAATTAAGTGCCATAGCTTGTTCAGTACCTCCCCAGACAGATGGGATGGACCTTTGTATGACATCTCAGCTTAACAATGGCACTCAATAACACAAGGCAGCAATGTCAACACTGGCTTGGGACTAACATACACATCCTCCTGGGCCAGAGGTGAGACACCTCTAGCAACACTGAGCTGACACTGTAATAAAAATAAATATTATGTCTAGCCTCCAGCAATGGCAATTTCCCAGAAAAAAAAAAAAAAAAATCAATATTTTTCAGTGCAAGCGATTTTTATACCAGAGTATTAGTTTCTAGTTTGAAACACGTCCCTCCTTAAGAACACCTGCTAGTTTAATTTGATAGTTTTAGTTTGTTATAACTAAGTTGGGAACTTTCCTTTTTAGCACATGTTCACACCGCTGGCATGGCTTCGCTGTGACAGTCCAACTATGCCCATGCTGTTGGCTGGATGCCAGTTTCGAGCACTACCTGGACAAGGATGGAAAGTGCCTCCAAACGTAGTGCTTTGACACATGCAGACACCAGAAGGTGTTCAGTAACTGTCGCATTCCTGTGGTGCTGGTAATTGCCAAGAACAGTCACTCAGGGATGGCCAAATCAGTATTAAAGTGGGTGGGTCAGTTGTATGTTTAAATGCATATTCATTCGCGATAGACCTTTTTGGATAACAGATCAACTGTTCTTTATGCTCTGAAGGGGCTTTGTGGAAGGTTCAGTAGCCTCATTAATAATATACCTGACTGTGAAACTGGTGAAATTCTGAGTCAGAGCTTAAGAGAGAACTAACTCCTTTAAGGGAATATACTACAAGATATCAAAATGATAAAAACTATGGGTAAGTTTAACTAGAACACAGAATACTCACCTAGAATAAATAACTTAAAACAGAGAAAACTATGACCTTCTGGGGGAAGGCAGATTAAATAAAAGCTTTGAAAACAAATCTGTCCCTTCCAATTATACACTATGTCTTTGCTGGATAGATCCCTTTCTCCCATCTTCCTTTGCAGTCTATCAACTTCCAGTAGCTTCCTGGTTGCAGTCCCCCTGGTGCTCCATGAAAATCTGCTTTCTGCGCATCACTAATGAGGTTTAGTTGTACTATTGCAAAAAGGTCTCTTATTCCTCTTGGAAGTCTTCCCGCCTGTGTATTCACTGCTTGCTGTCTTTCTCATTGCTGGCATTCCTTATCAGTCCAAAGCCTTACCCTGGCTAAAATGCCCAAATAATCTTGAGGAAGAATAAGTCTTCCCTCCACACCTGAAAGCAGCAGCCACGATGCAAGGAGAAGGTCGTTAGTTTTGCTGCCCATCCCCACTGTTTAAAAATAAAATCCAGAGTATTGCACAGTAACGCGTAAACAATTAAATAGCTTGCTACCATGCTCAAACCCATCACAAACACCATGCCTATTAGAACATCCAGACTAGTTATAAAGCCAATAAAGTAAAGCCCAAGGTGAGGGCTTCCCTAGTTCACAGTATTTTCTAGCAATGCTGCACAGACACCAAGAATTCTCCTTCTAAAGCACAAGTAGTGAGTGAGTAGATATAGGAAATATAGAATATGATAGATATAGGAAAAACAAGTTCCCACATTGTGACAAAAAAAAAAAACAAACCACTCTGCCAATATTCACAGTAACACAGTGATCCTAATAATATTATCACTACATTACATAAATCACAACTGTTAGGGACCAGCAAGATTAGACGACTTCTTTTCAGAAGCATAGGAACAGTTACTGTCAAGCATTTCCCAGGAAATAGGTTTAATTGTCCTTAATAAACATGTTCCTTAAGATAAAGGCTATAATTCGTCTATCTGAGCAGTGTTAGGAACATTATGATAACTATTGGAAATAAAGAATAAATACAATGTTAACCTTATTCTCTGTAGACATGTATCCATATTTACCACATAAGCAAAAATAATTGCAAATTAAAATCAACAGGAATTTAAGTAAGAGAATGTGGATAGGAGCAAAACAGAAATATAATCCAGTTCTGTGGATCTCAATCCGTGCTTTTATCAAAAAAAGAACCATCTTCCTTCCTCCATGTAGCCTGTCACATTTGTTGTCTAACTGTATACTGAGATTGTTGTCCAACTTGTATCTACACAGAGATACAATACAATGCAGTACAGATATATACAGTATAGATACAATACACTGTAGATGCAATATATGAAACATATAGATACAATGTAGATACAATATATACAATTATTGTTTGGATTGTAAATATATTCTAGATATTGTAAATACTGTATACTATATATACAAACATACATAAAATAAAGATATTATGCTTCATTTAAAGCTTATTTTCCACCTCTGCCTAATATTTTTAATTTTTTATTTATTTATTTTTTAAAGATGCTATGCAGATACAAACCTGGCTGAGCCGCTTGCTTCTCAAATCGCATCTTTTCTTCTCTGGCTCTGTCCTCTGCGTTAGTGGGAATCCCAGCATCATCCCGAGGAATTATCTTTCCATGGAATGGGCACTGCAGAAAGAAAGGGGGAAAAAAACCCCATAAATCTCAAAACTTCTGAATTGAAAGAAAATGCTTACATGTTATTCAACATAGCTTACAGCCATACACTGGAATCAAGCAACAAAACTCTACGCTTAATTCCCAGTTCCCCTTAGAAAGCATTAGGATCACATATATATAAAGTGTTTAATATATTCAGAATCTCAAAGAAATACGCTCTTTGTGATATGAATATCCTATTTCAAGAGGCCAAGTAGTGCATCCTGTCAAGTCCGGAACAAGGGCACCAATGCTGTGTTGTATATTGTTGTTTATGCTGTATCTCTATCCTGTAACAATCCCATTTAAAGTATTTTAGTGCATTCAGATCCTTCAGCTCAGATAATACAGGAAGAACAGGGATACTAGTACAAAGTATTTAAGCAAAATATTTCTGCTCAATAGGGTTCATAGTTTGAGTCTGTGTAGGATTTAGCTTTCATAAAACCTAATTTGTAAATAAAAATATCTTTGCCCCTCATACGCTCAAGTTTCTAAAAACAGTTAATATCAAATATGCCTCTAAATGAGGAAAACTTTTCGGCAATCAACTAACTGTCTCAGCTTTACTGCCAGGTACTCATATATCACAGTAATAGATAAAATATAAATACCTATGATGAATGTCAAAAATATTTGGGAGTTCCTTAAATGTTTATAGCTTCCTTACCAAAAGGATGTTTCCCATATGAAGCACATATTAACGGCAAACTTCTCCAGACACAATTTTCTTCCACTCCCTTGAGCTATATTTACAATGTGAAATAAACTTTTATGGATATGTTTTAATGAGATCTTCTCCATATAGCACATATCCTGAAAGTTATGTAACTTGGTGCCCACCTTAATCCGATCTTGTCTTTCACACAGACTTCCATCAGGCATTGGTGCTCGACATCTGTGTTTCACTGGTTCAAACTTGCCAGCAAACGTTATGTATCTAGTTTTTAACATTTCAGTTATTTCTTTATTTTCCACTTCTTCCTCTACTTCACTGGGTGCCCAAAATCGATGCTCAGAAGCAAACCTGGGAAAACAACAAATGAAAATTCTTCACAGACGAAGTTATAAGTAAGGACATAAAGATGCCATCATACTCCTGTGGTAAACTTATATGTAAAAGGAAGGGAAGCTTTACTAGTGAATTAGAAAAACCTAGGAATCTTCCATTCTTTCTTATGACTCCTATATTATGAAGATGTTTTTAAAATACCACCAAAGCCTGTCTAGTATTGATTTCTTGTTTAACCTGCTAACCTATTACAAGTCTTAGCTCTAGTTCGTGAGCTGACATTCAGAGTCAGTTATCCGATACCCAGTTTCAGTGAATAGCTTTGTAATTCTGTAGTTAACATTCTTCATAACAAAACACTTCTGTGGTTAAACACAGAAGATAGATCGGGGAGGGAACAGTTTGATCTTAACTTGCCTGATCTTATTCCTGGTAGCTGTACTCCTGCCGTAGCAGAGAAGCAGGAGCCGAAATCAGAGTATGTTGCAATATACTGAGAGCAAGGAACAGGGCAAACAATCAGCTGAGCATTACAGAGATTCTTTCTTCCACATTCTCCTATACAGTGTCCGTAAGTTTGAGAAACTTGTGGCATGTTCCTCTAAGAAATTAAGCTAATCCATTGAAAAATCTATTTTAAAAATAGAGATCTTACCTATATTTACAGACACGTATAGACAACCATACAAAGAAGATTAGTACCATGTCAGTGAATGTGGGGAGTGAGAGAGAAGGGGAGTAAGGGCCCTTGAATGATGTAGTATTTTCAAATTTTCTCAACAGTATTCACATAATTTCATTTTAGCCATCCTAGGCTGCCAATAGTCTATAATAAGGAACATGCAACCCTGACTCATTTTAGATGCCTAATCTTAGGATGCAATGACTGTCCCTCTGACGGTAAATGTTTCTTTTCCTTAATCATGAAAAGAAATTGAGGTGACCAGCTTAAGCTTAGATATCTAACTTTAAGACATCTGAAGTTAAACAACAACAATTCCATCCCAAATTTAAGGAAGTAAGAAGTTAAAGAGAAAAAATACAGCTAAACTAAGCAAAAAACAAATATTCCAGCCTGCATGTCTGCTGCTTATTACAAGCAAAACGGACATATCTAGATGTCTTGATAAGGCCTTAAAATTCATAAAGGACACTTCACAAGCCCTTTCTTCCACATCGTTCTTCCACCCAATCAGTCCCAGACTGACTTGAGAGGATTTTCTCTATCCATATCCAATTGCTCTCACTCATTAATATCCTTGGATATCATTCTTCTTCTGAGACTTTGCCTTCTGTAGACTGCAGAGCCATATGTACATGAACACTGGCTTCACTAATCACAATGATCTCAATTCAGCAAAGCATATAACCCAATACTTAAAGAATTACTTTAGTGCACCTGAAGAGTTTTGATGAATTTTATCTAAGAAAGTTTTCAGCAGATGATAAGGAAAAAAAAAAAAAATTAGGGGAAATTACCTGACCTTAGCAACCTACAACACGTATAGCTGCTGGTTTAACTGCAGTAGCTGACCATCTAAAACTATGTAAAGAACTAGGTTAAAA
Source organism: Dromas ardeola (assembly GCA_013398915.1). Taxonomy (NCBI): domain Eukaryota; kingdom Metazoa; phylum Chordata; class Aves; order Charadriiformes; family Dromadidae; genus Dromas; species Dromas ardeola. The sequence continues at coordinate 25,110 of VYZM01008580.1, read as the reverse complement.
AAGGGATTAAGCAATTTCGAAGCCATTCTATGATTTGCCAAATCATCAGAAAAAAGTTCAACAAGTAAAATCCTGGTTAAAGAGATTCATGCTATCCCAGTAATTTCTTCAGCGAATATACCTTGCTATTGCCAGAAAAATTCTAACCTACCATAAAATCCAAATAACTTTATTCTAGTAAATTAGGGGATAAAGGCAAAAGAGTTATAGTGTAGGCTAGTTCAACATTAAGCCTAGCAATATGTTTCCACAATTTTTGGTTAAAGTTTTCAATGACACAATTCTGCAAACTATAGGCTAACAAAAAAGCTCTAAGAATCTTTATAATATACCAATATGACTTTAGTCAAACATTTGAATGGTACAGTATTTTAGCATCAGAAATTATGTGGCAAGATTGTACAACAGACAGTAAATAAAAGAATAAAATAAATTTCTTATTTGCTTAGTTCTAACACAATCTTGAAAACAAGACTGACTGCTAGCTCTGTGTTACTAACCTTACAGACACAAGGAGGGGAATGCATTCCTAAAAAGACACCATACAGGATTTCTATATGCAAGGTAGCTTTCCAGAATCTCTCAGTAAAATTCTAGTGTCCTTTGGTGGTCTGAACTCCCCTCCCCCTCTAAATTATCAAATTACAGTTACATGAGAATGAAGAAGCATTTAACAGTTGTGCATGCCAACCTTTCCAATTAGCAAAAAGTTCTATTTAATATCACCCTCCCCAATCTGCATCCAACAAATCTCAAGGAATATTAAAATGATGTTTCACTCTATGTATCATTTATCAGTATTTGGGAACTGGACTTAAAATACCCTGATTCCTACAACACGGATATTCATAAATACTATTGTTTACTACAACCATATAACTTATTTTCTCCCAGCATGACTTAAACGCAGGTGAGAAAAGAACAAAGCAGAGCTAATTCCCAAAGTTTTCTCATTTCCTGCTGTTGTAATTTTAAACAACATTTTAAAATGGCAGAACATGAGATCTTTCTTTGAAAAAATTATGCATGTGAGAAGTAAAACCGTTTTGTAAGAGGGATCAGAAGGGGAACAGATAATCAACTGGAAGATCAACACACCACTCACACTCATAGAAAGAGCATTACCGATCTAGGCAAATAACAGAGGCTTTAATAGAAATTACATAGCTATACATTTGGAGGAATAAAAGACAAGTAATGGTTAACTGAAATCTAAAAGGAAGTCCAGCTCCTGGAGAAACGTTGCAGTCTTTCAACAAATTTATATCCACTTCATTCCTAAGATGATGGGAAGCTTATCAAAAACTTGGTATAAGTATGAATTCTAAAACCAGTACGATGCATACAGAGATCCTGGAGAAAGTGCTAAATGAGCTAATTCAAATATCCTAGTCACAGTCATAGAAAGCGCTGCACTAGCTAATTCACTCCGAGTAAACTAATTTAATTCAAGGAGGAGGGTAGATGAGTTTGGAAGGCCCATACTATCCAAAATAGTTGGTTACATTGTCATAGCAGTCTCTACACAGTACAACACTGCAGTATATACCCCTCCCCCCCCCCCAAAAAAAAAAAGTACTATTACAGATTTATAAACTCTTAAAATGAACTCTTAAACTAGCTTAACGATGTGCGTGAGTGAGGGCAGAAGTAGGGAAAATGGTTTGGCTACGAAGTTGATTACGGGATTGGAACACCTCTCTTATGAGGAAAGGCGGAAGGATTTGGGTCTCTTCACTCTGGAAAAAAGACGACCGAGGGGGGATCTTACCAACACTTACAAATACTTAAAGGGCTGGTGTCAGGAGGATGGGGCCAGGCTCTTTTCAATGGTGCCCAGCAACAAGACAAGAGGTAATGGGCACAAACTTGAGCATAGGAAGTTCCACCTAAACATGAGGAGGAACTTCTTTACTTTGAGGGTGGCAGAGCACTGGAACAGGCTGCCCAGAGAGGTGGTGGAGTCTCCGTCTCTGGAGAAATTCAAAACCCACCTGGACGCGTTCCTGTGCAGCCTGCTCTAGGTGACCCTGCTCTGGCAGGGGGGTTGGACTAGATGATCTCCAGAGGTCCCTTCCAACCCTACGATTCTGTGATTCTGTGAAACCTTTTGTAAAGCCCATGGTTACTGTCACCTTCTAGAGAAGATGGCGGTTTATCATTTACTGGCTAAACAGAACTTCTTTAGAAAATCCTTTTCCTGGTAGCTACATTCTCACTATCAAAATCTTAATTTATTGTAAATACTGTAATTAAGTAAGTGTAGTGTTAAATAGGTGAAGGGGACAGACTTTTCCACTTGAGATTTTAAAAATTCAAATTCCATACACATTCCGTATGTGTTGTCTGGTTTTGGGGTTTGCTTTTTTTCCCTAGGCATCTTATAGAGACAGTATGTGTGCATATAGAAAAGTTAAAGGAGTTGGCCAATGACCACCTTAATTTTTCAATAAATATATTTTATATCCAAGGGTCAACGGTTTTGTGCGTGCAGAGTTACTTAAATTATCTTTAGTTAGATTGGCCTATCTGTAGTTATAGGCTATAAGGTTCAGAAGTGTGCCCTCTATTTTATTGGAAAGCATAAAAATAATACAGTAGAGCACAAGGCAGACAGGCAGTGAAATATGCTTCTGATTCCACTTATGACTTGAATAACTCATTTGCAATGTAAAATAAAGCCTTACTACCTTTTTGGCATTATCACAGACAAATGCTTCTTAAAGCCCTGCTGAAAATCTTAACCATTTTATAGGCTTTGAAGAGCTTACGCCACACCAGACAGAATCCAAAGCTTGGAGTGATGCTGTTAAAGCACTATTATGTATCAAATTTCACTGGCTTTCAATAATTTGAAACATATTCAGCATTTTATGTAGTCAGATACAGGGGCAACACTTTGCTCTTGTTTCTTTCTGCAAACACTGTGGTCATGGGTAGGGTTTTTTTTTTAATTTGTTTTGATAAGAAAACAAACAAAGTTAAAGTAATATAGAATATATAAGTTTATATAATATATAATGTAGAATATATAAGTTTGATTTGCAACCCAGCCAGTCAATGGTTTTTGCCTTTTCCAAGCCAGGTGTAGTATACACTGATACTAAAGTTCTGGTGGACTTAAAGGAAATATATATGGAGAGGGAGGATTTTACATCCCAACCTCCATATAAAAATACTAGTCCTAAAAAGGGGTTTTAAAAAATGACTGCTAGAAACAATTTCTGATGTATACCTACCATCTTTTCTCCCTGGCATTGCTAAAGTTTTCCCCAAGCCAGCAATGCTTCATGTCCAAGAAACACAAAACCTTCCCAGGCAAGAATGTAGAGCGAGTGATCCAAATTCAAATCCTGTAGCTGCCACCTATTTCTTGTGTGACCGAACAAGCATATCAATTTCCTCAGCTACCACTCTGCAAAGTAAGGAAAAATACCCCTGACACCTCCCTAGCCTTTCTCCTACCTTGTCTGCTATTTATTTAGACTGTAAAGTCCCCAGCAGAGGGACCGTCTATCATGCACTTGCATAGCACTTTGCATAATGACGTACCAATTTAAATTGAAGTAAGTGATGCCATGCTGCAAATAATACACAAACATGAAAGGGCAGAAAAAAATGTGCTTTGAAGCATCAAAGGATATTTAATTAGTATCACATCTTCTCAAAACAAATAACATTTTAAGGTAGAATTTCTGAACTTCATTTATGGGTCCTACAGCACAAGGGAAAGAAGAAAAGCAATTATCAAAAGAAGTGGCAGTCACCCCACTGCATGACCTCTGAGTACAAGTAAATCTGTATGTATTTGTTTAATTTGTCTTAAAAGAAAAAGAGCATTACTTGAGAATCTTCCCAGCACTTGGCTGATCCTGTCCCCAGTAGTGAAGATCTAATCCAAAAGGCATGAGGGGAGCTTTAGCTCTTTCTTCTTCTAGTTTTCTTCTCTTACTGTCAGGCTCTTCCAAGGCTGCTGGCTCAGTAGTTGCAGAGTCACTGTAGAAAATTTATGAAAACTCAATACAGAACAGCAATGATCACAACATTTTCTCTTTTTTCATTAGATTTTCACACCAACGTTAATATTATCTTACATCTAGGACTACAACTACCTTTAGAGGATTGGGTTTTTGTGTTTTTAAAGGATACAGACCATAAGACCACACACTCTATATACAGCACCATGAAGCTTAACTGCACATTCAGCTAAAGCTAAACAAAGTGTACTATACCATAGGTGTAGAAGCCTAGAGATCTAATGGGGGCAGCAGTGGATCATACACGCTGTACTGTAACAGGAGCTACAGCAAACCATTTTTAGAAAGATATTTTTTCTGTAAACTCCTGCCCATGTGTGCATGGCAGTCACACAGATTGCAAAGTCTGTTCTTGTTGACAAAACTCCATCTTGCAGACTTGTAATACTCATTGAGCAACACCACTACAGAGTACAAAGTCCTCAAAAAACAGAGTTTTACTATGGAGACCTTGGGTATTCACTAAGAGAGCTTCAAAAGGTCTTAAGTCACCTTAATGAAACATTAAATTTTTAAAGATTAAAAGTCACAAGGTACACCTGAATACTCCAGACTTCAGAGTTCTAATGAAGTAGACTCCGTTCTGACAATACGTTACAGTTTGCTAGTTTTTGGGGGCTTTCTTGGCCAATGCTGAAGTTTCTTTTCAGGAATATGCCACTAAGTAGATTACTCAGTCTTACCCCGAAATCACAGATAAATGCTAGACAAGGCTGGAATTTCAGTAAGCTTTGAATAGGATTGATACCAAATTCACCTTTGGAATCAGTAAAACATGCCTCCAGGCAGCATTAACAGCATAAGTCACTAGGAAGCAAGAGATGGTTGAAACTACTTTCTAATTTAGCATTAGGATATGTTCTGTTTAATTGCAAACCAAACATTACCCCAATAAATTGGGATTTTTTTTTTTTTGTTAGAAAAGGAGGGAATGGCTTCTCTTTTTATAGAGGCCATTTATACCAAATAAAACCCAAACCAAGTGAGTAGTAAAATATTCCTTAAGTGCCTGGTGCGATCACTAACAAAATTCCCAATATTAAGCAGTGAATGTACATCTCGGTAAAAGAACTGTAACTCCAAATGAAACCAAGACAGTCTTAGCAGCTTGCCTAGTTCATGAGCACTTTTCTGTGTGCTTTCACAGCTAATAAATAGAAGTAAGAGCAAGAGGTTTCTACAAGAATTAAACCAAAGATAACCTGGCATGTGGAGGTGGTAACTTTGGCAGTTTGTCTCTAATAAGTTTCAATGTGGCAGCTGCACAGGTTGGATCAAGTTCATCTTCATTCCCTTTCAGTCGGGCACGGGAGCTCAGTGGAGCTGGTCCTATTGATGTCTTCCCCGCCGGTGCTTTCGGAGGTGACTGGGGCTCTAGCCCTGCAAAAGAACGCTGAGTTTAGGAGGGATTCGCTTCTCCCACCGTCAACGCTTCGCAGCAGGGCCAAATAGCTCAGGATCCTGATTACAAGTCTTACTGCTTTCAATTCACATCAGACATCCATCCCCCTCACAGGTAAAGTGGTATGCCTGCCTGTGGATTTTTTCTTGTTTTGGGACAGAAACATACTGAATAACTAACTACAGTGAATCAACTTTTAAATTCGTTCAACATGGTGTGATGACAAAGAATTTACCTCACCTTGGAAAGAAGGATTTTAACAATACGCTTTTGCCTAATCTGCAATATTGCTTTTTGTATGTAAGTTTCTAGTATCATATCAACTCGCTGGTATGTCATTCCTGTACACAAGGTTATATCAAGGTAAAACAGAAGAAAGGAACTACTGGCACTACTGTTTAACACCTAGATTCCAAAAAGAAATCCAAGAGCAGCTGACAGCAAAAGCAAAAGCATACATCCATATCCTCCTGTGTACTAGGATTAATTCTTTGTGGTGTCTCAGCAAGAAGTCCAGCTAAAATTCTAGAGCCTGGCAAAGAGAAACCAATTCTGGGTGGGGAATTCACTGTAACACATGACTGACGGGAACAGGAACCATCGTCACCCAGCATGGCTGGCAGGGGAGCACACCCGGTGAAAAAACAAAGTGTGCGTGAAGCACATCCCTGTTCTTTGATGATTCTCAGCGACCATATTGACCCTTCAGAGCTGAGAATATAAACCAAAATAGCTCTTTTTTTTCCTTCCTGATTTGTTAAGGGGCAGCACAACTAAGAATAGTTGAGTTTCGATGCCTAAATACATCTGCAAACAGAATTATCTAGGGAACATTCTTCTTTCACAGATACTAAAATACACAATTTACCAAGATAAAATATCTAAGCGCTAGCAGAAGCAATGAGTACACCCACAGAGTACCCTCAAGAGACAATAAATGCCTGAGCTACACCTGAAGAACGAGCCCGCTGCAAGGCAGTACCAGGCATTGATGTTCAGCAGCAGCAGCTCAGTGGTGGGGCAACTTAATTACTTTATACAGCTAGATTAGACAGCCAGCACGGACTGTAATGATGCAATTAGATAGGCTGAGTAGTTAGACAGCACATGCCTCTACCCGCTGAGCTAGAGAAGCAACTCTATTAGCTGGCAGTAGTAACAAGAACTTTTCAGACAGTGACAGCTAAAAATGGAAAGATGTGATCCCTCACACTAATGTAATAGACTACATTTTCCCCACCAGAAAGCCTTTTTATAAAAGAAAAGAAGAAAAGAAATGCAAGGCCATCCCCCTGAAGAAAACTAAATCAACACAAAAAGTCATGGTTTCACAAGACTAAAGTTTTACGCAAATTATCTCAGCCTTCTTATGAAAAACAACCTGAGTTTACCTGACATTTTTTAGCCAATATTTAATTGGGACTTTTAGTCTCTTGCCTACTTCTAGCCAGCCCTGAAGCTGTATCCAGCTCTACTGGATACTCTTGCTTTGCTAATTTGTTTTGCTAATCGTTAAATGTATTACAAAATGTAAGCTAAAAAAGAGAAAGCTAATGTGGTATGACCTGCCCTCTGAGTGGAAAATTGCAGGGCCTGTAGTGGCAGGTAGCTTTGGTGCACAATATATTTTCATTTCAGAGAAAAACATAATTTTCACAGACAAAATCAGAGTAACTTGCCCTGCCCCCTTTTTTCCACCTTATAAGGTCTTCCTGATCTTGATTCATCTGTACCACATGTTCCCTGTAACCTTTGGGGTGCAACCGCACAGAAGGCATTGCCTGATTCCTGCCACAGGTCAAGTTGCTGAGGTGGCAACCTTCTAGATCCATCCTCCAGACAGATATGGGTCTAAACTTTCCAAGTACCTAGATCAGGAGCTGAGTCCTTATGCAGGGAATGACACCTCCTCGGTTTCCAAGGTTCCAAGCTCAGTGCACTGAGAAGGATGCTCTGTCAACCCCCTGCTTAACCAAGTTTCTGGACATTGTCTCCCCAGAGAGCGCCGACAATCCCAATTCAAAATCCACAAAGCTAGAGCCCCCCAGAAGGAGAGGAGAAACAAAAGCAGACATACAGTTGGATCTGGCTTGTGTGCGTGTGTAGTCTTTAAATGTTGCTGCATACAGCGAATGGCCACTTCAATCATTCCCAGATCTTCTGAATACAAATGACTCCAGAGGAAAGGGAGTGCCCCAGAATACTCTCAAGGATGAAGACTCTTCTAAGACCATCTCTGAGATCCCATGTCTCTATCTAGTATGGCTTATACTGGTAACAATGAAGGAAAATGTTTTAACGTCAAGGTGATTCAGAGCACAGGCCAGTAACAACTGTGGCAGATGTCTTATCCCTTTCAAAACAAGAGAGGGAAGGAAACAGGATCTGGAGAAGGAAAGAGGATGAGGTTGCACTAACAATCAGCAGTTAATAAGTATTCATAGAGACTTCTCTGTCTTCTCTTCACTCTCCCATGACAGCTCAGTACATTCCTTCTGCTTATCTAGTGTATGACAAAGAGCAATGTGGACCATTTTAACAAGACAGTTGAGGCAAATATATCCGTGGTGCAACTGGTGAGTGATAATATTCCCCCATGTCCATAGAGAGACCAGACCCAGCTCTGGCAGGCTGACGCATTCCACATTTCCTAAGAAAAAGCTGCTTGAGCATTGTGTAGATAATACACCACAGGAGTGAACACACAGCTGAGAGTGGGTATTTCAGTAGTGCTAGTCCTGCGGCTGTCCTGGGAAGACTTCAGCAAGTGACCAACTGTCCGAATGTTTGCAGGCAGCAAGCATTGCAGAATGGACAAAAAGACGTTCACCACAGTCTGAAGCCAGTGCCAAACCCAGCTCTTCCCTGACTCCCTGTTCTGCTCTCTAGAAAACACCCCAAAACCAAAGCCCGCATTCCTAATGCCATGCATCTTGAAAGACTGTGCTGCTTGAGCTTGTCCAATGCTTCCTGGGAACTGAAGTTAGTATGGACTGTGATGCAAAGAAGGATCGCTCCTCTTTAACTTTTATGCCCTCAGAATGGAGTTTAGAACCTGCCTACCAGCTGTAGAGACACAGGCCATCTTGCCCTTGCCTGCTGATGCTGCTGCTGACGAGCATGCCCAACACTACTACTACCTTACTCAGTCATGCCCACATCACATACTCTAATGAAAGTGATGAACATGCCACATTCACCTCGTTATCTAACTTCCCATCCCAAAGTCAACAAGGCTTTAAGGAACATTGTTTAAAAAAATTCATTTAAAGGACTATCTGTGTATTGGAAAAGGGTCTCAAAATTAGCAGAAGGACCAGCAACAAGGAAAATGATAATTAGGCATAATAGAATGGAACTAAGCAGAGAAATATCTAGGCTAAATAGCAAAAGAAATGATCTCATGACATTTATTAGGCTGTGGACGTGCTGTTCAAGAGGGATAATGGTGCCTCCACAAAAATGTGGACAGTGGAAACGGAAAGGGAAAAAGCCCTTCTCAGATGCTTTGTATCAAAGCGAAAGAGAATTAACCCAAAAGATTCTGTTATAACCACACTTTAGAATCATCAGGATTTGGAAAAGTAAATTTACTTTTATGACAGAAGCAGTTACAAACAGGCCCTTTGACATGAACAAGGTTAGCTGACAAAAACATGTGACAGACTGTATCTGTAATGTAGAATTGCTTAGACTGTATTTAGCATTTACAATTGCCTATTGCCTTTTTTATCCTTTTTTTTTTTTTTTTTTTAAGGAAAATAAAACC
>VYZM01008576.1:11017-24480 GCA_013398915.1 Dromas ardeola | reverse complement strand
AGCATCCCCAGCATGCCTCGGGGCAACAGGTCGAAGGCCCTTCCTAGCGCCCCGTCCCTCTAAACCTGATGTGGCATCCCCTCGCTTGTCACAGACAAGCCTAATATTAACATCCCCTCTCCCTTCACATCTAGTTTAAAACCCTGGCGATCAGCCCTGCAATTTCTTGGGCAAAGACCCTCTTTCCCCTTTGAGAAAGGTATTTCCCATTAGATGCTAGTAAGCCCAGTGCTGTGTAGGCCATCCCATTGACAAAAAACCCAAAACTGTGGCAGTGACACCAGCCACAGTGCCAGGTACTAATGGATTGGATGCATCTGTTTCTTCCAGTGTCACTGCCTGCAGCTGGAAGGATGGAATCTCCTGGAATCTCTGCTAAGGCACATGGAAAATAAGGAGGTGATTGGTGACAGCCAACATGGCTTCACCAAAGGCAAGTCATGCCTGACAAATTTGGTGGCCTTCTATGATGTTGCTACAGCATTGGTAGATAAGGGGAGAGCAACCGACGTCATCTACCTGGACTCATGCAAAGCGTTTGACACTGTCCTGCATGACATCCTGGTCTCTAAATTGGAAAGGCATGGAGTTGATGGATGGACCACTTAGTGGATAAGGAACTGGCTAGATGGCTGTACTCAACGGGTTGCAGTCAACAGCTCAACGTCCAAGTGGAAACCAGGGATGAGTGGTGTTCCTCAGGGGTCAGTACTGGGGCCAGTGCTGTTTAACATCTTTGTCAGAGACATGGACAGTGGGATTGAGTGTACCCTCAGCAAGTTTGACGACGACACCAAACTGCGTGGCATGGTTGATACGCTGGAGGGAAGGTATGCCATCCAGAGGGACCTGGACATTCTGGAGAGATTGGTTTGTGCAAACCCCGTGAAGTTCAACCAGGCCAAGTGCAAGGTCCTACACCTGGGTCATGGCAATCCCAGGCACAAATACAGGTGGGCGGAGAATGGCTTGAGAGCAGCCCTGAGGAGAAGGACTTGGGGCTGGTGGACAAGAAGCTCAACATGAGCCTGCAATGCGTGCATGCAGCCCAGAAAGCCAACCACATTCTGGGCTGCATCAAAAGAAGTATGGTCAGCAGGTCAAGGGAGGTGATTCTACCCCACTACTCCACTCTGGTGAGACCCCACCTGGAGTACTGCATGCAGCTCTGGAGTCCTCAGCACAAGAAGGACATGGACCTGTTGGAACAGGTCCAGTGGAGGGCCACAAAGATGATCAAAGGGCTGGAGCACCTATGCTATGAGGACAGTCTGAGAGAGTTTGGATTGTTCAGCTTGGAAAAGAGAAGGCTCTGGGAATACATTATAGCAGCCTTCCAGTACCTGAAGGGGGCCTACAGGAAGGATGGGGAGGGACTCTTTATCAGGGAGTGTAGCGATAGGATGAGGGGTAATAGTTTTAAACTGAAAGAGGGTAGATTTAGATTAGATACTAGGAAGAAACTCTTTACTCTGAGGGTGGTGAGGCACTGGAACAGGTTGCCCAGGGAAGTCGTAGATGCCTCATCCCTGGAAGTGTTCAAGGCCAGGCTGGATGGGGCTTTGAGCAGCCTGGTCTAGTGGGAGGTGTCCCTGCCCATGGCAGGGGGGTTGGAACTAGACGATCTTTAAGGTCCCTTCCAACCCGAACCATTCTGTGATTCTGTGTGATTCTGTGACATTTAGCCAGTGCTGGTACCCAAGATTTTTCATACTTTAAAAGCAATTGTTATCAAAAATTGGTATTGAGTGCAAAAAAACCTGCCATACTTTGGGAAGGATCAATCAAAATGTCATTTTCAGCCCTGTGATTCACTTCATTTACTGTAAGATGAATGACACATGACCATGACTATGGGAGAAAAACTTACCAGAAATTAAAGTAGTGTCTGTCACACTTTGGAAATAATTATTGTCGGAGATGATTTGAGCTTGACTGAACTCCCTGGAGAGGCTAAAGCATATTATTGTCAGAGTTCACAGAATTTCACTCTTGGCCCATTGCTACCCTTACACTGTATCATGTAGCATATAAGGAAAACATATAACAAAAGCCTGACCACACATAAATACTAGTGTTAATGAAGAAACTGAATGTCACTTACTCATTATTTCTATGATATCCAGATGGTGAATGGTCATCTTCTGTTGTCCTTTCCTCATGAGATGATCTCTGCAATCAGTAGAACCGTCAAACTAAAAAACAACAGTGAACAATTTCTTTTTCCATGGGTAAATGATCCAGTGCTGCATTAGTTTACTTTTAAGGTTTGTGATTTCCTTAACAATATTACTTTTTTCCGTTTGCGTGATATTTCACAAAGGTGGTTTGGTTTTCTCATGCAGAGATCCTCTTCTAAGTGTCTGCACACACAGGTATTTTCATATACATTAGAACCATCTACACAGATCTTTAGAAAATCCTTTTTTTAATAAAAGTATCAGTAGCTCAGTCATATACTGGTGCGGTGTGACTCAGCTGACCAGTCTCAGACTACAGTTAATAAAAGAAAAACAGCTGGAAAGAGTTGCCTAAACAGGTTCAAAAGTGTCAGACAAAACTGTGGAGATGGTGCCAGGGAGCTTTACATGATATAGGAAACATGGGAAGGAAAAGAAACTTCATCATGGAGGAGAACGCATGAAAACCATTCAGCTTTGTTAGTCCTGTCGGAGCTTTGGCAGCTCACCCCTGTACAGGACTGCATCACCAGCAGCAGCTGCAGTTCCAAAACACTGGTAAGCACGGCACAAATGTGATAAAACAGAGGAATCCCAGCCCTCACCATGAAGTTATCACAGCACACTAGGCCTTTGACTCACTTGACCTTCCCCAGTGTTATTTTTAATGTCTTTTTTTTCTTTCTGGGTTTTTTTTTTGAATATGTATTTTTTTGAATATGTATTAACTGTTACACAATGCTTACCACGTTTGTTATGTAAAATTCTAGAGATAAAGCCTCAATCCAGGGCCCCCCTCTCAAGATTTTTTAACTTCCTGAGGGCTCTGGGAGCACATCCAAGGATTTTTATTGTTCCCAGAAGATATATGGAGGTTATTTGTCATTTGGAGAATGTGTGTGTGAGAGTGTATTGGGGGCTCTGCTGAGCTCACTATTGTGTTGCTTTCCTGGGGAGAAGGTGGGATTCAAGGGTGACCTAAAACAGTTGTCGAGAAAGGGGGGAAAGTAAAAAAAAAAAAAAAAAGTAAGAAAACCCCTGGTATCTGTTAAGGATTACCAACTGCATTATGCATTTTATGACGGTGCCTTCAATATTACTCATCCACAATAAGCTCCCATAGACCTTACAGGATTTCTTTTATTTTCATGTATCAACAATACAGCAGTGAGGAGCTGACACTTGTTTCCCATATCAAGCAAAGTTTTATAAGTCACTTTGTTCTGGCTATCACCTCAGCTTACATTTTATACTGAACAGTAATTCCGTTTTTATGGACGCTGTCAAATACTTTTTTATAGAATTTCCCTTTTTTAAAAAAAATTCTAATTTTTAAGGGTCTCATTTTGGATATTGAACCTATAGAGTCATGGGTGCAGATAACAGCTGGAACAATTAATTGTCCTGAAGAGTGAAATCCTGGCCACACTGAAATCAGTGGGAGTTTTGTTAGTGTGATCAGCATTTCACCCTACACGTTTAATATTTACCTCATCCTCAGCTGGACCCACAAATAGTCTGTGTTGACCCAAAGGTCCATTGGCTTTCATAATCGCCACTGTTTGATGTGCCCAGAAGAGCTGATAACTAAATAACGTTTTCCTTTCTGGTGATTCTGCCTTTTTTTCATCTGGCAAACACCAATTTTTATCTCATTGTTTGGCCTGGATTGTGAACAGCTACGATCTGGATCCAAGGGGTATAAATCTGTAATATCAGCTTATTATCACAATTTCCCAGAGAACTCAGGCTTCCTGATTACCTCCTAGGGTGGTGGAATGACTATTTTGGGGACAGCACGCTGAAATAATGCTGGAGTCAGTATAATAAAAGACATTCCAGGGCTTTAATAACAACATTGGTGGCACAGTGGCAATTTGTGTTTGCTGTGGTATATTTAGAATCTGGAAGAGTATTATGAAAGAAATTCCCATTTCAAGATTTTTGGACAGAGCAGCCAGTTAACATCCTTTTAAATCTAAGTGTATAGTGCCGCTGTTTCCTGAACTTGCTGTGATTTGCTGCTTCCTTGTTAAACAGAAGGCGTTCACTTTTACTGAAACTGGAATGAGATCCTGGATGCTGAAGTCAGCCATCACAGGATGACTTTTGAGATCTTAGATAAGCAGCTCTTTGGAAGGCAAGAGGAAACAAAGAGAAAATAATGGAGGTCAGAAAGCTATAAATGGTCATACGAGAATATTTACATTAGCCCTGTTTCATTTGTGTATCTGCAGGAGGGCCGCTGTGTCACATCAGGACAAACATGACAAAATCTCTCTCATTTCAGGTCATAGAAGCATTTTGTGAGTTTGGAAGGATCTGTTCCGACTGAGGAATGGCCTGAGCTCTTGACAACTGAGCACGTATGCAGTGATACCACTCTTAGAACATGAATACATCCATAATTTCTGGTTCAGATTGTCTGTGGAGCACTCATTTGAGAAGCAGTGGCCCTGTTATCAAATGGAATGTGGGACTCCAGCGGGACTCGCTGCAGCACCCTTACCTCCAAATTTTGAGTAAGGGAGATGGTCTGTACTGCACTTACCATGGAAAACTCTTGCTCCAGAGACAGATTTTCAAGTTTCAGTTTGCATTCTCGAAGGGGTAACACTGTAACTTCACTCTTTAAAATGACAAAAGGCAATTGTAGCAATCATGGCAATCATCTGAAGTTCAACCTTTGCCTCCTACCAACTTCTGATACAGAAAATTACTTTCTTTTTCTTTTTACCTAAGAGGTTTTGGTTTAGTTCATGAGCACACAGTAGTCTGTCCTTTCTTTTTTTGTACCGGAGGAGCATTTCTCCAGTAGGAACCAAAAGCTCCTGTTGTAGATGCTATCAAATGAAAATGATGGCTCCTGCTATGACCAGTTCACAGTATATGTACCAGATGCAACAGTCAATAAGGAGTGCGAGAAACGAAGACAATACTAACTGTTGTGTGTAAAACTATGCGTACAAGAGATAACTAAGTGCAACATCATCAGAGTTTTGAAGGAGGAATATAAGAAGGTTTGGGGACATTTGTCTAGAAAATTGTATTCATGTTTGGTAATGTGGAAGACAGGATGAAGACACTTTTTTGAATTATCAGCAATTATTTACTAAAGAGTTGCATAGTGGCATGCCACAGGCAACATATGATGTCTTTGAGAGTATCCAGAGAAACAAAAAATATTTAGGAAGTGGTGAGAAAAAAAATAATCTGAATTTTACATCCTGTCCAAGAAAGCCAGAAAGGAGATCCACAAACGTCATGAATACCATTTTTAATGGTAGCTTGAAATAGGAGTATTATATCTAGTTTGCTTTCCTAATATCGTACTGTAACCAAATACCCCTACACCAAGTAACTCTACAGATGAAACTAAACTAGTGTATGTTAGAGCAAAAGAACAGGAGATATCAAAATTCCACTCATGCCCAGGTAGCTGTGAATGATCCATTAATGACCTATGCAAAAAAAGCAATCCATGGGCCATGCAACAGTGGAAGGTGAATACCAGCAAGGTCCTAGCTATCTGAACTGAAGAAAAAGGTCTGCCTAGGCCCAAATCTGACAGTTGAACTCATTTTCCCATTCCAACACTAATCCTCTCCCTTTATATTTTAGATATTGCCCATGTGACACTATTCAAAATGTTGCAGAGACTCCTACTAGAATATTAACTTTTCTTGTATGTAACAGCACTTTCTCATCAGAGAGCTGTATTTTTGTCTTCCTTCATTAGTTTTTACCCATTATCCACACTTCTCATCTCTTTTGTGCACAAGCTTCTATTCTATGTCCTTCAGTTGTTACGGGTGCTATGATCCTATCACAAGGAAACTTTTTATTCAATATGCTGGGGTAGCAAAACCACTTGTTGCTGGAGCTGATGTTTCACATGCCAGTTCACGGGAGGAGATCAGTCATTTCTCCTGATCTGAATGAATTAAGCTTTTTTGAGTTGTTTTTCTCTACCTCAGCATGATTCCTTTTTATCCCCTTGTTTCTATTAGCCGTCTGGCGGTGCTCTACCCCACTTCCAGATCTCTTCTCTGCAAGTTTCCATTTGCTGAGGTCTCAAGCTCCAGGAAGTTTTGAGTTGCAGTCTGCTGAGCCTCCTCCGTGCTGATACTTGGGAATTCTGAAGTCCAAATGACTTCACACACTGGGTATATTAAAGTCCTGAATTTCTCTTTCTGAAATAAAGAAATCTTGGTTATAAGTTTGTTTGTTTCACTTTCCATGTAATTTAAACTGACTCAACTTGTGATCAGTTTGATCCAGGGTTATTTTCTATGACCAGTACTTTCATAATGTCATCACTGCTTACAAAAACAAAGTGGCTTTTGTGACTCTATCTTTTAACTTATGTTGTGTTTCCATTAATGCCCTTGGCTCAACAGTTAGGGATGAAATCCATGAGTCTATCCTTTGCTGTGGTCCTTTGTAATCTATGGCTTGGTTTCATGCAATGCACACTGCACTCTAGAAAATGGGAGGTTTAGCTAGCACAGCAGGCATCTGTCTGCTGCCTGGCAGGCACAGCCATAAAAAGAATACTACTTCAGTCCTTCTCTGAAAGAGATAGCTTTTAAGTGGCAGCTAGATGCTTGTCTTGGCTACCTGATATCTAGGCTTTCACCCAATGGCTGACATCAGCTAGAGCATGGAAACTGCAGATTCAAATATCAGTGTGTTCTTCCGAGAAGCTTCTTAGATCTGTCACTCACTTTTTCTCCCTGGCCTGACAGAGGCTATTTTATGACTCTGCAAGTCATAAAGAAAGGCCCACTTATTTGCTCAAACCATTATACACTGAATGCTTAATGTTGTTCAGTCATATTCATGCAATTAAAAAAAATCACATCCTTCATCATGCCCAGCAGAGCACATTATCACAGCAGGAGTCCCCAGCTGGTGCAGTAACAAAAATGTCTTGCAAATTGGCAGGTTTTTAGTAAGCAGGAAAGTTTTCCAATTTTGAAGAAAAACTGTGCATAGTTTTGCTATACTCTGAACAAATCATCATATACAAAATTTGTGTCTAGCTATCATTTGGCAAATAATAAGCTATTTTCTCTAATTTGACAGTGATTATGTCTACTGCTAGCAATTCAAGCAACATGAGGAAAGGTTTCTTTCCTCATGCATTTGGATTTGACTGCATTTCATTAGATGAGTTTACTGTACTGCTGAGTTGTTAGATTAGTCCATAGGACAATAGAGTCATCCCTGACATGCTTTTGACCAAAGTCAATGAGCCATCTCCCCAGCTGAGGCTTCTAGACAGGGGGTGATTTTCTCCCTCCTATTTGTTCATCTGGGCTAAAGTATATTTTGGAATTTGGAATACAACAGCTTTGTCTAATTTTGGTGACCAGGATTTCTTTCAGCAATCAGTTGACAAGGATATACAGTCAGGATGATGGGAGCAATGCTCGGACAGAAGTGGGAGTGTGGTCCTGAAAGACAAGACATAGGTATTCATTGAATCCTGCAAATATTAGTGAAAATGTATAGTTTGTAATATTTAATATGCTTAATATTATGCATATGAGCAATTCCAGCACTTGAATCATTCATATTATGAACAGACAAGACAGACAAGAATAAAGGGTAGACCTAAACGTGTTTTGTATGTAAAAGATATCTTTTTTATGTTTTTTTAATGAGTTTATAGTATATAAGGGATCTGTTTGATTTTCAGAGCGCTGTAAACTGCTTTATAACTTTGGACTCTTATAAAATGATTCGTGAACACTGGGTAACAATAGTGATTTCTGATTGGCTGGCAGTGATGTCATACATGTGTCAATATTTTTCATTAATAGCACAGGTATGACCTTTTTACCTTAGAGTTTCCATACCATAATAGCTATAAAGCACTCACGGTTAATAGATTTCTGAGGGATTATTGCACTCTCTGAGTAGCTGAAGTCACTTGGCTTTTAGCTGGTGCCTCATACTGCACCTGAGGTGTGTGATAATCCCTCAGAAATGCACTGCTTGTTGAATCTCATGGCTTAATTATAAACATTAACTGAAGTCAGCTACACATTAACTAGCTTGCCCAGATGTTTCTGTACCTGATGGATGGATGTGATGACTGATGAAAAGAAATCATGCAAAAAGGTCCACTTCTGGTGAGTTCATTTGCCATGGAAAAAGAGCAGGAGAGCAAAGCAGTTGCACTACCCACTAACAAGAGAATTGAGACCTCTCAACTGCAGGACGTCACACAACAAATTTAATTCTAATTTCTCCATCTGGGGGAGGAGTGGCTCAGTTTAAAATCCTGAAGGTCACCACTACTCCTTCCTGTACATCACCTTCCACCTGGAGTTGCCCTTAATGAGGCCCATGGCCGTGTATCTCCCTTCTGTGCAGTCTTAGGTCTAGGGTGCTTGGAAGGCAACTCCTTCTCCAACAATTTTCTGTGATCCAGAAAAGACAATTTTGCCCCCCATCAAGGAAAACATGTCTCTACTTTACAGAACTTAAAACTCTTTTTCTGACTTGTTTTTTCTTCCCACGATGTTGTCCTTTACTAACACTTTACTGCTTTAAGGTCTGTGATATATTTTTGGTATGTGGGTATTTGTTGACTCACATTTTCTTCATCAATTTCTTTAATGCAAACAGTAATGAGAAACAATGCAACTAACTCTCCTTTTAAGTGGTTTTACAATATTTTCCTTTACAGTACTTACCCAGTATATAAGATTCTGGCTAATTTTAATTTCTGTAAAAGACCAAACTCTTAGAAAATCTACTCGCAAGTGGGAATGTCTTGGATAGGGAAAGATTTTATGTCAGCCCTTCAGATCCAGGCCAAACACACAACTGAAATTATTTGTAACGCCACTCTAAAATCCACACTAACTAATTGGCAGCTGTCCTAATGTAACAATACCTGCAGCAGTGAGATAGGATTCATGCCCACAAAGCACGTGCAGGCATTAACCTAACATCTGCTTCTCTTACTAATAACTTGCAGAAATTAAGATTAAAGTTTGTGCAGATTGCTAGGGATCCCTTGACATTAAGGAAAGCCTCAATGGCCCTGCTAGGGCAGTTTTCCAGATGTTTTGCCTGTGAAGCACAACATGTCTATGAGAGGAACTGAAGTGTAATAATTTGGTTTCAATCAGTATTTTTTTTCATGCCTAATTGAACGTTGATTGTAGAGTTGCTATTAGTGCTTCCATAATATTAATAAAGTCATGGTTAAATGGCCTGCATTTAAACATTTGTAAAGAGTAAGTCTTTGCGCTTCCACGTATAAGCCAGATTCATTTTCTGAAGTTGAAAACAAATATTCCTCAATAAGCATTTCAATGTATTTCAATTGCCCTTGGATGTTTCACAAGCTCTCATAAAGGTTTTGGAAGAAGATTTTGAATTCAATGAACAATTAGTTGAATCTTATTGAGATTTATTTCTATGGGTAAACCTTAATGGTGACTGATAAATGATGGTTTTGTTGTGGCTTGCTGTGTGTTCTGTCATTCCAGCAAAAACTGCAAGCAAGGAAAATGCAAAACTGCGTGCTTTGGTGGAGTTGTCCGGACAATGCAATATGGTCCTTTGCTTCTCAGTAAAAGAAGAGGTGCTATATGATACTAAGAGATACCACAGTGTATATAGAAGAAGCTGCAGACCTAGTCTCATTTCACACATGGAGAAAGGACTGCATGTAAAGATAGTCATGCTAGTGTCCTTCATCTTTGGCATTAGCTGAAGTGGAGGGAATCAATGAATGATAATAATAAATTAAAGAACAGGCGTCTTCATGCTTCTCTCTCATTCTGCAAGAAAACATGAGATTCCTAATATCACCAAATGGAGAGATAGTACATGAACTATGGTCATTACCATAACCACAAGACAGCACTCTTTTTTTGCATATTCTTAGGTCCTTCTAGACTACACATGGGTATTGACCCCATGGTCATGCAAATGAGAGTCTGTGCCTTCAGGTGTTTGTCTTTGAACTTCAGCAGTGATGCATCCTTGGAGAAATTGTTGTGCAGCAATTTGTGCTCCCTGAGGCTGTTCATCTCCTATCAAAACATATTGAGTGGGATGACCACAATTCCTCTTCTTCTGGACTTCTAGTTTTTTGGGTTTTTTTCTGTCTACTGTTCCACTGTGCTCTTCCACTGGGGATTTGGCAAAAGAGCAACAGTTAAAGGAAGAATCAGGTCTGTGACTCAGAATGTCATTCTGATCAGAACCTCTACAGGTCCCAGGTAGGGCAAGAGATTGGATTCATTCCCAAGGATGTTCTGGGTCTCTGCTTTGTTACTGAAGCCCTGGTTCTCCTTGATTTCAAGCAGCACTGCTCCATGTGGGCTGCATAGCAAGCATCCTGCAATGTATCCTTTTAGCAGGAAATCCCACTGAAGTACTCCAGTCCTTTCTAGTTGTTATGGAACACCATGATCATAAATCTGAAGAAAAAGTTGCACCCTATTTTGTTGTCCACTCTCTCCATTCTTTCCTCCAGCCCATGGAATACAGTGCCAACATTCTGCACAGTCAGGAGAATAAGAGATGCTTGAGTTATCTCAGGGTCTGGATGAAGGGCAGTTAACTGTAGCTGAATACTGACAGGGCTTATGTGCTGCTGGTGAGAAAAAGGACCCGCTTTAAGGTGTTCCCTAAGTATCAGTTTCATCTTCCCTAAGACTGCTCAGCCTTCTCCAGGTTCTTCTGAATCTATTGGTCTTCTGGTAAACCAAGGTTTCACAGTGGTGAAAATACCTTCTTTCTTCTGTATGCAGTAGGACACCTCCCTTTTCACTCCCAGAGAAGCACACTGACTAAAGCAAACTACCCTCCCACTTCATTTTGTTTTTTCAATCTGTCAAGAACATAAGAAATGATGTGCCAGACCAGCCCACAGGTCCAGCCAGCTCACTGTACTGTCTCCAAGAATGATGGATAATGGGATGTAAAAGAAAAAGTCAGAGAACAGGCAGGCGTACCATCATTTATAGTGCCTCAGGATACTCTCTCAGAAATTTGTGGCTCAGGGACTTCCTGAGTCTTTTCCAGCTTTACTGCATCTTTTTCATGATGAGGAGACAAGAACTACACGTAGTACTTATGAGGCAGATGAAGCATGGATTTATACAGTGGCATAATGATGAGTAACATTTTCTATTCTTTTCCTAATTATTCCTGGCTTTCTGTTGGGTTTTTGTTTTGTTCTGTTTTCTTTTTAATGTCATATATTGAGGTGGAGTTTTGTAGAATTGTTTTGTGGAATTATTTGTTCCAAGGATTACTTTTCTTATGTGTACCGCTTTATATTTCTCTAACCTGAATTTCGTCTGCCATTTTCTCTGCTGGTCACTTTTAATTAAAGCACTTTTGCACATGTATCTTCCATGGATTTTATGAACACTATTGACTTAATCCCTGTAATTAATCAATTAAATATACAATAATAAGTGTATGAAGAACTACACTCTGTTTTACCAAAATTCTCCTGAAAGGCAAATTTTACAAGGACAAGGTTGCAGGAAGACTTTTGGCAGGCATTTTGAGCAAGCTGGAATATTTGACGTATTTGACAGTGGGATTGAGTACACCCTCAGCAAGTTCGCCAATGACACCAAGCTGTGTGGCACTGTCGACATGCTGGAGGGAAGGGATGCCATCCAGAGGGACCTGAACAGGCTTGAGAGATGGGTCTGTGTAATTGGAAATCGGAGACCAAGCACTGGGCAGAATTTAGGCAATTGAATATTATCCTAGAATTCATTCCATTACTTTGATGTTTGGAAAAGGTCTTTTATGACCCCATTAGCTAAGTGTAATATTCTTACAGTGAGATGTAGAAGAAATTACTATAAGGCTTTTCAATGTTAGCGCACGTTTCAGGACACCACATCTTTATAGTCTTCAGCACCTGCTCATTATTCTGAAAGAACAAGTAAATAAATGAGTAAATAAATAAAGCAATCAATACATGCACAATATCCTAGCAATAGAATTTTTTCAAATCAAGTCCTCTATTTTATAACTTAGGTTTTGGCCTTCATTCTTGTCTCAACCAGCTGCAACATTTCATCTTCTGAAGAGCACAACTGACATCTGAGAGCTGAGTGCCATTCTGCTAACGACTCCATAAACAACCCCACCAAATCCTGTATGATAAATTTCCCCCTGATTAGTTAAACAGACATTGTATCATACCAGCAGAAGGGGGTTCTGTTGACACAGCATCTCTGGAGACAGTGGTATGTTTTCCTTTACTATTTGAATGCTCAGCAACTGGAGTAGTGAGAATGACAGAAAATAAGTCACTATTATTCAGTCCTGATGATCTTTCTTACCTTCATTTTTTTCTTTTTTTTTCTTAATTTTTAAAGAGGCCTTTTATTGCACTGTCAGATTATGTCTTGTAAAAATGAAATTGAGTTAAGTCTTTGAAGGACAGAATGTGAAAATATTGTTAGCTCCAATCACAATATGCTTTTTTTAGTCTATGATCCATTAGAGTTACTTCTGTGTTTCAAAAGGAAATTAAAAAACATTGTACTCATTTTATATTTTGAGGTTATTTTCTTTTTAGTCCTTGGGTTTTACAGTAAATGCATCAGTGGGTCACTTTTGTGCAGTATTTTTACATCTTTGTAGTACTATTTCTGTGAGTATGTTGGTTTTATAGTAGAGTTTCCACTTAAGGTTGTTAGTAAATCTTTCCACAGAAGCCAGGACTTTATAAATGACTGTTGTTAAAGAAATGATACTGGCTGCGATAGGTGTGATAATAAATGTGGGCAAGACCTGGCTTTCGGTTACTACTCCTGTATCAGCTTTCCCATCCTGACTGGACAAAAGGGATAATCGTGTTGTCCGTTCCCCCCAGCCCCTACACTTTTTTTTGGGCAGCAGTTAGACGCACGGTTTTCAGAAAGAAACATATGACGCATGGAGGAGTGTAATCACTGTGGCCTGCTCAGACATAAAATATGGACCTTTGGACAGACTTTCTGAATAGTATGACATGTTACAGATAAACAGCAACTTCCTGTAAAGGAATGCGAATTCAGTATGCAATGTCTTGGGTTCCTAAAGTAGTAATCTTTTTCCATGACAGGTAAGGAACATTTCTGGTCTTCGCTAACCACTGTAAGGAAAGCCCATGTACGTGAGCACCAGCTCCACTGGATTTTACAGTTCTGTGTCATATAGGGCTCCAATTACCATGCTTTGAAAATTAGAGAACTCGACACGCTTTTAGTCAATATCATGGGCTCTGCTATTTCCATT
>VYZM01008576.1:0-10152 GCA_013398915.1 Dromas ardeola | reverse complement strand
GGTGTGTGCACCAGTTACATAATGTTTTAATGTGGCTTTTTCCTTACTCCTGCAGGAACGGGAAAGTTTGATTTCACATTTTTATTCTCTGAGAATCCTTGAAGTAGTTATTCCTTAGAAATGGAATAGTTCATTCATTTTTGAGTGAGTACTGACACAGGTAGAAAGGTCTAAGAACATCAACCAGTAATCAGGACGACTTCCAAAATTCAAGATATATTAAGAGAAAAAATATACATTTAGAAAATTTGATGCAGAAGAGCAGCTTCTGGTGTCCGGACAAAGAAAGAGACATTTCCCTATACACGTTCACTGCCTGTAAGCCTGAACCCAGACCTCAGATACTTAGAAGGGAGCTGATAGACCTCTCTTAGAAGAGAGCTTGCATGCATGCAAGAGAAGAGATCTGTAGGAATCATCACTAAAGGAAAACAAAAAGGGACATTACATTTAAGTCCACTGCCTCTCTTTTAAGCGCAACAGTTTTTATTAATAGCTTTTTATATATGGAGACCTATCCATTAGAACCCAGGCAATGGTCACCACACCTGTTCAGAGCAAACACTAGAAAGCAATCAGATGGACATCACTTCACCATTTCTTAGATTTGACTCAAGGCTACTGAAAAAAGCATGCAGATGGGTGTATGGGAAGATTTTGGCAGGATACAAGCAGCTGCTGCTGCCTTCTAAATTCTTGGATTTCAATGGGAGATGAGTTGATTTCTAGCATGCCAAATTAGGTACTCTCTGCCCTATAGGACCGGATTTGAGAAAAGAAGACCAGAAACATTAATTTGGATGATATTTCCCTGATGCTTGTTTCACAGAAATTATTTATGCCGATTTGCAAATTGAGGCTGACATGTATCAGTCCAAATTGAGGGTAAACATGTATCAGTCCAAAGTAGTGGCTTAAATTTGCCTCGTTGAATTTAATGTTGAATCTCCATTTGACTTCTGTGAAATCTGTAACTCAAATTAAGGTGTGGGTGTCTATTTTGATGAAACCTTAGAAATTGTTGTTCTGTTTGCAAGTAGCAGATAAAGGGGTTTTTTAGGAAGCTTGGAGTAAAGTACAAGGAGGGAAGTAAACGTAACTCCTACTGTCAGAAATCCCATATATTTTGTTCTTATTCAGAAGCTTTTGTGTAAGAGATCCAATTGATGGGTGCTGTTTTGTTACTGCTGAAGTGTCTTCTCTTCAGAATACTTTCAACATATGACTTGCAGAAAGGGCGATGTATATTGTTATGCTCTCCTGCATTATAGACCTTTCTATCTCATTTCTCACTTTCTGAGTAAAATCTTGCACTAGAAGCCTTACTTGACAGACAATAATTCAATTTGAGAAGGATCTTATCTGAAATGAATATTTTGTAATGATTAGAATAGATAGATTGTTTATAGAAAGAATATTATTTTGAATATCTGGGCCTATTTCCTTTGAAGGATGAATCCAGTACTGATGTATCTTTATTTCTGTTCTTCTTGGCTCTGAAATACTGTCATTTTCATTAAGATGAGTATACTGTATTGTAGTCTAGCCTTTAGCTAGCTACTATTTGTGAATCCATAGCCACTGGTGGATCATTTTTCTAAAATTATGCATAATGAAGAGTAACAATAGTAAATGTGTCAGTAATTCGCAGAATATTTTCTGGTCCAGAAGTTTCTCATTAAAAATGTGTCTTTGTTCATCTCTGTCTTCAGTCTAAGGTCTAATCCATAGCTTATTAAAGGCAACAGAAAGGATTTCACCAAGTGTTGTGCTTGGTATTTATTGATCTTCAAGTGGGAAAGGGAGATACTTGGGAAGCAAGTGGTGACTTCAGAGAAAACATCTCTGTTTATTTGTATTCATCAGGTGATCAGTTTCACTTTTGCATTGCAACGCAGCTGATGTTCTTCCTGAAATATCAAGAAGTTTGTTTTTGAAAAAGCAAATGCTGGAAAATATTCTATAAACATTGTGTAAGTTCTCATATAAAGTTACGTTTTATAGGAAATTTTACTGGTCTTATATCCATTAGCGAAAAATCTCAGGTGCTTAAGTCTGTGGAAAAATAAGCTACTGCCTGTTGAAGTTTCAATAAAACAGTCAAAAAAATTGATGTTAAAGAAAAACTGACATGCAAAACTAGTATTATTTTAAAGACTCAAAGGATTATTTTTTTTTCTTTCTTGGCTTCTATTAGGCACATTAGAATTCTTCAAGAGTTTATTTCTTTCAAAGGTCTTAGATATTTTAAATACTAATTCTCACTTTGAAGTTGAAGTGGAACAACTTGGGTTCAGAAACTTATCCTTTTTATATAGGATTTTGTTTGTTTGTTTGTTTTTTTCTAATACTTTCTCTGTGTATATCTGTAAATGTTTCTGATGTAGAGGGTGACACACACAGAAATCTATTGAGACCTTAGTGGCAAAAGAATTAATGATATGACAAGTAACATGAATATAACTCACTCTCTAATGTGACATGGGTAAGACTAAGATAGAATCGCGGGCTTTCAGGGTTTTCAGGACATTACCAATAACCATTGCTTGCAAAAGACAGTCTATCAAAACAACCGTAAAATCGCAGCTACGTAAGCATTCTGTACTATCATTCAGCTCTCTCACACTGAAATTAGTAGAAAAAATAAGAAGCTTGACAAACTCCTCTCTCTTGTAGTGGGAAAGCCTTGGTTTCTGCCAGTGCCCTTGGCGGAAAACAGAAATCAAACACTAACGCAGGTTTCCTTCCCAAGAAGCAAACTGCTACCATGGCAGCTCTGAGGGAGAGGAAGGGACAAAATACAATAAAAAATCCATTTTTATGTCATTCCTTTTCCTTGACTTCACATCAGGTTGCTGGCACTCAGGGTGCAGTAGTCCCTGTTGCCATTTTACTGTCAAGATTCTTGCCATGTATGAAGGCCACGTATTGCCCTTTAGATATTGTACTACTAGTTGTCTCAAGATATTAGACCATGGCAAAACCCACCTTTTTTCTGTGTTCCACAAAAATATTACGCACAAATGCTGAGCATCTTTCCTCTTGCATGATGGCACGCATCTTTTGCACAAGGGTTTTGGACACATTTAGCCAATGACATAAGCTAAGGCTGGAATATTGGGAGTTTTTGGTTTATTCAAGTAAAAAAACTTCAGATACCTTTAACCTACTTCCCCCAGTGGATCTTGCTGAACCACGTTTTTACTAAATCGTGCTTATAACATGTACCTGAAAGGTGATGATCACATTTGTGCTGTTGAAAAGAGTGTAAGAGCTAACATATGCCTTTATCTTTTGTTATTGCAAATGATGCAGTTTTTTTGAAAGCTAATAGAACAATATTTATTTCTACCAGCAAAATTTTTTCTTCTGGTTCCTATATCACTAGAACTTCCCTATCTTTATGTGACTTATCATAAAATATTTTCATAGGGAATTATAAAATATAAAATTATTTAAATTACACATGTAAAATAAAGGAAATGTATTTTAATGAGTTCCATCTTTGGGGTTCATAAATGTGTTTCTTCATGTAAGGCCTGATCAAAAGACCACTCAAATTAATAGAAAGGGTCCTGGAGATTTCTACAGATTTCAGATTGGTCCTTTGTTAAGATTTAATTCCACACAGTTTAACTCAAATTTAAGTCACATGTGGAGCTGGTTGGGAGCGGGTTTTATTTCTTGTGAAACATTTCTTGTGAAAAATAATACATTAAAGAAATGTTTTTCCATTTGCAGTGAAAGCACCTACTAACTCCAAACTTAATGTTTTGGCTGTGTCTTTGTCATCAAGGAAAATAGTTCTGGCATTCCTAGGTATGCTATCTAGCATATAAGGTTAGATAATAAAGCCCGTTTAGGAATTCCTAAAATGTTCATCATCAACTTGTTAATATACACAGATGAAAATATTCATATATACCATTTGCTTTCAAAATTATTATCTCAATTTGAGTGCTCCTAGATATTTACTTGAATTCTGAATAAGGGGTTTTCATGTTTTTCCTTTTTGCTTGCATGGTGTCCATAATGACTAATTCGGTCTTAATTCTCCCGGTTTTTCAGTTTAGTAGGTATGGTCCCTTATGCCTTCACATGGCCCACAATGATGAGAATTAATTTCAAATCTCACTTCTGTACCTTATATTTTGTTACAAAATCAGAATAAACACATGATTCTCTACCTTCAGAATTTCTTGTCTTTCTGCAGATGTCAAAGATTTATGACTTTGTTCACAAGACAAAACATTATATATGAATATAGCAAATTGTTGAAGGTAAGCAATGCAGACAAGCTCGGAGGTTCTTCAGGGCTTTCTGTTTTCAGAACTCAAAAGTGAAAATTCCTATCAGCAACAGGACAGAGTTCAAGATCTGTTGATAAAGTATTTTTAAAGTATATAAAGTATACACCTTTATAAAGTGTTTATGTAAAAGACATCATTAGGTTACTTCTTCACACAGTATGCCTCATTTACAAATATGTAAGTGTTTCTTGTCATTGACAACCATTTCAACTCAGCCAGGTCTCGATATTAAGCTGGGTTCTTCCCTTGTTGTCTTTCAAAACATAGAAAGTCTGTGGACCAAAGAAGTCCTTCGGCTATGCCTGTGCTAACCCATATTGTCGAGTGACGTCATCAATGACAGATGGCTGTGAGGTAGGTGTACCTCATACATACAAGGGTATAGTAGACAAGGTAAAAGAATTTGGAATGTAAAAAATGATAATATTCCTGATATACAACATAATATAACCTAGCTCACTGCTTCAGCTCTGAAAATAAAAATAAGGAACATGTAGAAAATATTTCTTTATCGATGCTTAGTCTCAGGGACTGATGAGATTATGACTAATGATAATGGAAGCAAGGGAGACATTTTCTGATAATTAATAGTCAAATGCTGAGAGCAATTAACAGAGGAGAAACATCCGAGTTCCTGGTCAATTACTGATATCTCAGCCCAGAAAAACAAAAGACATAAAATAAAATCTTGACTTTTAATGTGGCCATCAGTAGTGCTTACCAGTGTTTTCTTAGAGGGAATGGCTGTGCCGTAACTCAGAGTGATACTTAGTATTTTGATGCCTTCCATCTGGCTTATGTGCCCACTATTGCACTCAAATAAACAGGACCTCAGGTGGATGCAGAAAGGGACTCCATAATCTCAATGACAAGATTTCAAATGCTCAGAAACAGTTATGACAAAGTCTATGCTCAGTTTCTAGTCTGCTTTTTTGTTACCACAAAGCTGGCTGCTCTGAAGTCACTGAGGAGGGAAGGCTCAGAGAGCACAATATGAGTGCCTGGTGAGCAGCCTGGAGGGTTGAGAGACTCATCCAGTTAGTTGAGCCATTTGAAGACTGACCAATTTGTAGCAAAAATAGGCTGTTCAAAGATTTTGCTTGCATTTGCAAAGGGATTTGTATGTTTCCATTGACTCATGAAGAAGTCTGACTTTGGAAAGCTAATTTAAATTAAAAAGAAGTATTCCAAACTACCAAGAACATTCAAAATCAAACTCAACTACCTTCTGTAATAGCCATATTTTCCACCTCTAGAGAAGACTTGCTTCAACTTCACAGAAGGAGAAATAATGACATCCAGTGGTGTCTTACCTCACCAAACTGTGCCCGTGTCTGTTATGTTCTTTGGCTTACTTGTCCAGGCACCAAAGTAGGAAATACTCAGAGAAAGGACCATACGCTGCCACTTAGTATGATCCAAACTGCAGATGTGCTCCAATTGCAAATCATTGAATTTGCATGGAAACTACCCCATTTGTATACTCTGCTCACTAGGCTTGCTAACAGAGGATACGGATTCTTTCTATTAAGAAGCTCAGAGTTATTATTTGGGAGTTTGGTCAGAATATTGATTAGAACATTCAATCAGAATATCAATAAGAAACCATCCTCACTTTCCAAACAGTACAAGTGAATACTACATATTTTTACAGCATAGTTGTTGTTTGTTTGTTTTTTTAAAATGGGTCAGGAATCCTTCAAGTCCTAGACACTGTCTATAAATAGCGATACACTGCCCAGCGATGTAGTGTAAATAGATATGTATAACGGTATCGTGACTTACTAGTCAAATCCTCACACTTGACCTATTCACCTTATTTAGAAATACTTTTTATTCTTGACAGTATGTTCTTAATCACAAACAGGCTTTGACCCATATGTTAACAGGGTGGGTCTTTTAGATCATATCTCAAAATTCACAGCTTCTCCTTAGCTCAGATTCTCGTTACTTTCTGTATCTCCTTATTTCAAAATTAACATTTGACTCATTCATTCTTTGTCTAATGTTTTCTGACACAGAAATGTCAGTATTTCCATTCTACTGTTCTTATTTTTAGTGGTATTGCTGTTGTAGCAACACATGGTAACCTGACTCAGGGACCGACTCCCATTGTGCTAGGTGCCATCCACGCACAGAACAAAAGCTGGTTCCCACTCCAGGTCTTTTGGCTTGTTAAGTGCTTTGGGGTGAAAAGCTTTGAGTAATATAAAACATTACAACTCATTTACAAAATTTAGAAAGATAATCAGGTTCTAAATGGAACTGATTGAACAAATGTGTGTAGTAATATATCAAATTTCACTGTGGTCCCCTGTGATTTCATAACGTTATGTGCAACACTTAATTCTCACTTATACTAAAGCCAGTTTGCTTTGCTTTTACAATGAAAAGTTTAAAGTAAATGCAAAAATGGGCCCAGGGGATGCGCGCTTTTCCTGCTGCTATGGCCAATGATATGATTCAAAAGGAATGGGTACTTGGAGCAATTATTTCTCCTTGGGCATGAGAAAGGGCCCAAAGAGACCAAGGAATCCATCTCCTGCTGAAGGTCCCTGCAAGTGTTGGCACCCTCTCTCTTCTCCTCAGCATCTTTTCCCAACTGCTGTGATGCTCTCTAGTTGTCCTGCTGTGGCTGTTTTAGAGTTTCCACACTGAAATCAGACATATTCCTATGTCTGAACTGAGCTGTATAGAATTATCCAATTTTAAGGACATCTGGAGACTCCAGCAGATTTTCGGGAACTCTTTGTTTCAACAGTGCTTTAATAGTTGTGCATGAAGTCATCGTCATCAAAGGACTTTCAGACTGGCTTGTGTGCTTAGCTCAGTTGTTAATACCTGGAAGACGATAATGGATCAGCCTAGCAGTCCATCTACTCTGCTTTCCTGTTTCCTGCAGAAGCTTGTGGTTACATAGAGAAGATATCACGGTGTTTCTCCAGTATATCCTGCTAGCTTCCTTCAGCCTGGGGTTTATGAATTTTTGAGCCTGAGTCTGTATGCTGGTATTTTTCATTGTCCTCAATGACTCTTCCTCTCAATAATTTGTCTAATGATTGTTGAACTTACGTAAAATTTTGGTAGCTACAGCATTCTATTACCAAGAGTTTCACTGTTTAATAACTGCGTGCAGGGTGAACAAATAATTGTAGTTTTTTACTTATTTTAGAACCCGCCATCTGACCAGTTTTGGGGGTTCCTTTAGTTCCTGTGTTATTAGAGGTGGTGAACTACTGGCCCCTTCTCACTGTCTTGCTGCCACTTTGGAGATCTCCCCATATATCCCCTCCCCATTAAACACCCACTGCTGCAGCTCAGCTCTCTGGCTGACAGTGAAGTCACTGAGACCAAAGCCACTCATGGGGGCATGTGGACTCATGTTAGCACTGCTTCACTTGGGCAGGAACAAGATACATAACTGAGACACTTTCGGTAATAAAGTTATAACTTTTCATGCATTTTAGATCAAGAAAAAGCTTTGTGTACCACAGCTGTCAATTATATTAACTTAAATAGGTAACTGGCGTTAATGCTCCCCCTCAGCTACCTAACCATTAGATTATCAATGTTTTAAAGACCAGTTACAGCACTGGCAAGGATTTAAGAAGATTGCTTCTTAGGTTGAACCTCTGTTGTTCCAAAGCCATGAAGCAGCCGTGGGTAACGCCATGGCTCTCACAAGGAGGATCACAAGGCACAGGAGGAACCTGGCTGCATAACCACCCAAAATATTATGTTTGGGACTCCCCACTCCACCCCTAAGTGTAGAATACTTGAGCATTAGGTATTTTTAATTTGTTACAACTTGTGAGTAACTGGCTACATTGGCAACTGCAAAGGGGCTGGGACTGTATCACAGTCTAATAAAAGCCCCAATAAAAGTTTTAAACTAGTTCACACATCTGCAGTCTGATAGGGGGCATTGCATAATGTGTGCTGTTTCTGCCGTGTGCCCCACTACCCCCTCAGTTGTTGCAGGGGGGGAAAGTGTTACTATGACGTCCCCCAGGCATTTTTATGGCCTTCTCTGAACCACCACCACCATCTTCAGACAAACCTCTGGAGAATTTATTAGAGGGATATAGGTAATTCTCTTAAGTGCCTATAATTCTCACTTCTCAAGATTCTTTGAAAGTGTTATAACCTACCTTCTGGTCCACAGATTCCTTCAAAGGGAGATAAAAATACATGTCTGGTATTTTTATACCTTGGATAAAAATAATCAAGCTGGTCCTCTGTGTCCAACTAGCATTTAAAAGCACTTCTTCCTCCAAATGCTATGATTTCACCACAAAATTCACAAAAATAAAGTCCATAATTAATTTCCAAGATTTGAAAATGAATGGAGGCATTTAAGCCTGTCCACATCTGGGAGGGTGGAGAGCTCTTAGTAGTTCTGCATATTGTTAGAAGATGAAGTAGATTCAGCTAACAGCGATGGCCATCGTTGCTTCTTGTATGTATGTGTGCTATGTCCAGTGGGATTTACAGTGGGACTGCACAGCATTTTATTAAGTGGTAACCTGCGTCTTCAGATTTTGCCCAAATGAGACAGGGTTCCAATGGTCAAAGACTATAATAGACAATACAAAGGTCCAATCTTTGCTTTAAATATGGAGACATGGCTCCATTACACATCCCTCAGGATCACACCTCGCCTTATTGCAGGTTCTTCCCAGGCACTGTGCTTCCAGCATGGCAAAAGAGCCTGAAAAGCTGCACTTTAAAACCATCCGAATGCCCTTCATTTACAGAGCTTACAATATTTCAAGACACATTTTAAAGGTGTGCAAGCTGCCTTCCTTTCTATACTCTTTCCATTCAAAGGAAGTCATTACGATAAAATGCTGAGGGGCCAGGGGGAAGCAGCGTCTGGCAGGGGCTGGTAGAAATTTACTTTGAACTCTGATGAAGAACATTTCCACTCTGTTTATTACTAAATCCACTGGCCATAGATGATCCAAGGCTCATAAACTCAGGTATGATGGAACTCCCTAGGGAACTATCAGAGAGTGAGGCTCCACATGCATGTGCATATGTGTGTGTGTATATGTGTTATTTCTCTTTCATTCTGGCTGTGAGAAAAATAGTGATCGAATGGCAGAAATTGTTCTGTACTCTTAGAAATGAAATGGTACATGGCAGCTATTTTCAGAATGAAAAGAAAAATGCTCATTAAAATATCAACATCACCTCTTTTTTTCCCTGTTTTGTCTGAGATCTCTGGAAGTATCTTCTTTATACTTTAAAACTGTTTTGTGGATTTAGACAGAGTTTTCACCAAATTTATTTCAGAAAGGAAAATCTGTCTTACATTACCAAGTAAGCCCAACCTGCCAAAATCAGGATGAGGGAGAAGTACTGATGCTTTTCTTTTTTCTTTTTTTCTTTTTTCTTTTTTTTTCCCCTTCAGCTACTTTAATTCATTACTTTACATTATGAAGTCTGTGTGTTGTCTTCTCATGACATTCCTGGGTCATGTAAGTTTCAATCCTAAATGAGAATGGTTATCTTTAGTTCATCTTTATGTTTATCGGAGCTGAAAGATTCAACAGAGCAGGACCAAAAGAAAAGTGGGCATTAGATGGGACTTAGGAATAAAAGGAGGGTTTACCACCTTTGGAAGAAGGGACAGGCAACTCAGGAGGAGTACAGAGATCTCGTTAGGTTATACAGAGAGAAAATTAGGAAGGCAAAAGCCCAGCTGGAGCTCAACTTGGCCACTAACATAAAGGACAACAAAAAAAGTTTTCATAAATACATCAACAAAAAGAGAGTCAGGGAGAATCTCCATCCCTTACTGGATATGGGGGGCGAAGTTGCAACCAAAGACGAGGAG
>VYZM01008561.1:0-20999 GCA_013398915.1 Dromas ardeola | reverse complement strand
CCGCCCCCCGCGTGCAAATGCCTCGCAGTCAGAAGTACGTAGCCAGGTATCCAGCACATACCACTGGTATCTTAAAAAATCACCTCTCAAAGCTCTCTCCCTTAGGCAGCACAGAGCTGCCAAACCAGACTCCTGCCGAGTATCGCAGGGCATCCCCTGCAGAGAGCCGAGGCTTCTCCCCGCAGTTTTGACAGAGCAGCCATCTGGCATAGCCAGAGCTGCAGCTGGATGGCCCCAGCCTTGCTCATCCCGCTTTTCTGTAGGGAGTTTATAAATATACACTGCTGCTCGTGCTGTTACCCGGGGTTAGGATGGAGTGAGCGGACAGGCGGTCCTGCATGCAACATGCGTTACCAAACCCGCAGAAGAAACCGGTCCCAGGGAGAGCTCTCCAGCTGCCGGCAGTGGCCCTGGCTGCTCTGCCGCGGTCACTGGCACTGGTTTCTCTGCACTTTCTATACATTCAAAACAATGGAATATTCCCAAACCCACTGACAGCTGCTGCCAGCCATTCGGAAGGAGCCCCTGTGCCGTCCTTCCCTCTGTTGGGGCTCCACAGCAGCGGGCTTGCTGGAATGCTTTCACGCAGCTCAAGGGAGATGTTTCTTAGCACTGATCTTATGAACAGCCACTCTGGGGGATTTGTGAGCATCAAAGCGTGGCCCAGTGGGGTCCCGTGGCCCGAGGCAGGGGTCTTGAGCGGCGCTCCTGAGCCCAACAGGCCCCAGGGGCCCTTGGAAGGGAGTAAAGCCCAAGCCCAGAGGAGGATGCAGATGCTGAGACCTCAGTGTCAGCCCTGCTGTAGGCACAGAAGTAATGCACGTACAAATGCAGCTTTAGATAGACGGGTTGGAAGAATGTACTCGCTTTATTGTTACGGGTTCAGTCAAGCTGCAAGTGAACCTGGTGCAGGAATAATGTGGCTACAGGCTTCTTGTGAAGCACCGTCGCCCCGGACGGCTCGAGGGAGCACCCAGACTTTGTACTGGAGCAGAGGAAGCGGCAGTCAGGGTCTGTGAGGCTCTGGTTCCTCTTCTACGCGCTGCCTCGGGAGTGGGCCGACGCTGGTGCGACAGCCGCAGGTCAGCTTTCCCTTATATGGGAAAACCCTGCTCTAATTTTTAAAGCTGTGTGTTGTGGCAGTGCTGGATATGGGAATTTTATAAGCAAAGCTGAATGCTTGTTTTGTTCATTTGTATGCCAGTATCTGGAGCGCTGTTGTTGCGGTTGCCACTGCAAGGTATGCTTGCAGCCCTTTGCAGGCAGAGACCCAGCATTTTCCCACCTATTTAGGATTTTCTAATGGAAGTGTGAACTAGGGTATGGCATGGGGGAAGGCGCAATGCTGAAATGCTCTAGAAAAGCAAATGACCAAAGGGCCCTATACACAGGACATTTTGCATTGGTGGTTTGGTGAGATAGCTATAGAGGATAGGGATGAGCATTGCAGCAGTAAATGTTCTGCTTCAGAGGCATTATTTATTAATATGTATTATTTTGGTATTATTTGGATTTACACTGAGCTCATCCCTATACTAATCTGAATACTTTGCTCTTCTCCAAGCCGTTGCAGGCTGCCCATACAGCGAGTAGACAGCCAGCCTGTCATTGCTGTAATTCCCGTGATCTAATTACTGCCTGCCAGAGCAGCGAGCAACTTCGTCTAAAAATCCATGATGTACTTAGTGCCCTGATGCAGATGTCTGATCTGGAGTAGGGATCAGCCAAAATGTCCTGAGGGCTCCTGGGGGTATGAGGAGCCTGAGCGCCTCTGGGACTGTGACCACGGTTGAATTTTTCTCTTGGTTGGTGTTTACCTCTGTGTGTGACTCTCAACTACAGCAATTAAAAGGCTGAGGAAAATGGGAAGGAAACAACCATGTCTGCTTCTGGGACAAGGTAGCTGCTCTGTCCTGTGGGCAAATAGTTGTGTGAACAAGGCTCCTGCCCTGTCAGCCCTCCCCTCCAGGCACTGCAGAGCATTTTGGGTGCCCTAAATCCACTCATTTGGGGGTTTTGTTTGTTTGCTTTTAAGGAAAAAATAGAACATTAATTATTATTTGTAAAGGGCTAGATTCTCACTACAGAACAGCCCAATTAAAGTTAAATCATACAGTAGTTACTTTGTTTAAAATATTAAGCAAAGTTTGCTGCCATTGCCCTGCTGACCACTGTTTTTGAGCCAGCAAGTGTTCGGAAGTGCCTGGTGGTGCTGTTGGTGGCTCCCGTGATGTTTACCCATGGATTTGGGGTGGCAATAAAAACGTTCCTTTGGTGCAAGCCTGACTAGTCCAGCAACAGAAGTGCCAGCATGAGCAGGATGTGAATCTAGAAAAATTTTTATGAACTTGTTTAAACCCAGCCATTTTGCATCCCTTCCAAAAAGAACCCAGAAATGAAACCCGCCCTGGCAATTCCATGCGTGGTCCAGGTCACAGCTGGTTATTCCCACCACGTGCCCTGTTGTAGGGGCAGCACCTGTGGGAATGTGCCATTTTCTCGGTAGCTGGAGAGGAAAACATTGCAGGTACTTGCTGGCTGGAAAAGAAAGATGCAGCAAGCAGCAGC
Organism: Dromas ardeola; assembly: GCA_013398915.1. NCBI lineage: Eukaryota > Metazoa > Chordata > Aves > Charadriiformes > Dromadidae > Dromas > Dromas ardeola. Next base: position 18,431 of record VYZM01008561.1, on the reverse strand, counting down.
TAGTTGCAAAACAGCCGCTTTAAAGCAGAAGCTGCCTGGCTCTGCCAAAGCTGAAGGGCCAGCCCCAGAATGGAATGCTTATAAAAATAAGATGGTAACCATGCAGCAGAGAAGGAGTAGAGACCAGGAAGTTTCAGTGTTACATACAACATGATACTCTGCTTGGAAAAATATTGTCACAATTATAGAGATATGGGCATGGATCCATAGTTGAAAGGCATAACCCAGTACCTATCATTAGGGTGATTTTAATCTCTCATTTCCAATTTTGTCTGTGGAAGAAACTCTTTTTGGCTTGAAAATTCTCATGTGAGACGTTGAGCCAAAGGAGATGTGTCCCGTCTGGGGAAAAGTTTGAAGTAATTGGTTAAGGCTGGTTTTGAATTATAGAGGGGGAGAAATGTGTCTTACACTGTTTCAAAACATAACAGTATATTGATTTATTTAAAAATTTACAGGACGATGGATTTATTTTTGTTTAACCATGTTGATACTTATTTGATGGTTTGGATTTTCAGCAAAATGAAAGAAAGTGCTCCTTTCAGTGCAACCTGATGGGGAAATAAAAACAAGACAGCGACCTTTGAAAACATGAATGCTGCAGCTCCTCACTCATCCTGAGTAACAGTGGGATATCTTGATTTTCAATACTTGAGAAATCTTGCAGCCTGTACAAAGGTTTTTCTCCTTTTTTTAATAGCAGAACCAGATTTCTGTCATCTTGGTTTAAAAGACAGGCTATTCTTTGAGCTCTAATTACATCCGGAGAGATAAGTTTCTGCTGGGACGGGGGCTGTAGATATGCTAGAACTAGTGTAAACTCGACGACTCTGTTCTCCTTCAGGAGTCGCGGAGGTGCTTCAATAAGCCAACGTGGGGCACCGGAGAAGGGACGAGTCCGATCAGAGGAGCAGTGCTGGGCGCTCCTCCTATTTGCGTGGTCAGCTGGGAAGATGATAAGTTCTAGCACTCCTACAGGTTTAAAAATTATTTAAGAACATGCAGTCAAAGTGCTAGAGAGAAAGAGTACTAAAGTTCCTGCTGGCCCAAAATCTTACAAATTTGGAAAAAAATGCTAAAGCAGTATTTAAGTACTCTCTGTCTTGCTGTCTTGCTCTCTCTTCTTTTCCTTTTCCCTCATGGAGCATCAGAATGACAACACAGACACTGAACTTTCATCTTTACCCATTAAAGGCTACTGCAACAACAAATCGCTTTCTGGCTTTATAATGAAAGTCTCTCTGCTGGAAAGTGAGTTGGTGTGCCTTCTTTTGAGCTGTTGGTTTACAGGCAAGCTGTACCTTCCTGTGGTGTCCTGGCAAGACATTAATAACTCACAGGCACTTAACCACTCTTCTTCTCATTACCAGTGCCTGACAGCCTTGCAATCAGAGAAATGTGTTCACATAATAACTCAGTCTATAGAATATTATTCCAACAACTAGTTTACTTTCCTTGCTTTTTTGCTCTTTTCTTACCACAGTAGGGACAGAGTGGTTCATCTCCCGGGTGTTTAGTCGCAGGGCAGATTGTTTGCATGTAGGTGGGGGGTATTCCACAGGCGTTTTCTCACATTTTGTGCATTGTCTTGAACTTTCAGCCCCCGTAGCCTGGTCTTCAATGGAGCATGTGCACCCGAACTGAAATCACCCTATGGGCCAGTGCTTTGGTAATTTGTGTTGTGTCAGGGTCTACCAGTGACTGTAAAAAATGCTCTTCCAGCTCCGCACGGGGTGCTGGGTCTGTTATGCCAGAGGTTTTCCAAATCCTACGAGGGCTGGAATGTGCTGAGAGAGGACCCAGCCCGCAGCTGCGCTCGTTGGGTCCAGCCCTCCTCTTTTGCAGCCCCGCCGGCTGATGGACACGCTGGTTTAGATCACAGCCCCAGACCCTGCTCTGGTTCTGTTGCAAAAATTTTCTGCTCCTGCTGTCCTCTACCTTTAATAGATAATGCTTTGAAAGCATTTTATTTGTTAGAAAGACCTTGGCTGACATGATTTGCCTCAGCAAGCAGTGAACATACATGTATGTATGTCACCTTTATGAGGTCTACCGAGACACTCTGTGGGCACTCAAAGGTGGTGCTTCTGTCAAAGATGTTGGTGTTTACTTTACAAGCAAGGCAAAACTCTTTAGAACCAGCAAAAATTAGGTCTAACAAAAATAGTTTAAGTAAACAAAGGTGTTTCTCTTTTGAGAGGAGGTAGATGTGCCTGTGTAAGGACATGATCCCTATGGAGTCTGCCCCACCACAGAGTATAAATGAAAAAAAAAAAATCCACAGTGGAAAACAAAAAAAATCAGCCTTGTTGCTTTTCCTTTTCAAGCATCTTGTCATTAGGACACGGTTAGTTGGTGCGTGCCGCCTGCTGCCTGATGGCGTTCCCAATAGCATTTTCCTTACTACATGTGTTCAAGAACAACAGCAGATTTCCTCCTCTACACATGTGGCCAAAGAATTTCAGTTTTCTACCAAAACTAAATGGGGGCATGTATAACTTCATTGCATGAGCCGGAGGGGGTCGTGTATAGCAGCGCTGTGGGTGTCCCCCCTCCCATCATCGTAGCCTCGGTACCTCTCTGCCTGCGTTGAACCGACGGGATGTCTGACCTGTTTTTATAGATGTAGTTGAAGGCAGGTGACGTTTGTTATTTAGCGCCTTTATTGTCCTCTGCTCCACAGCGGTATCACCTGTATTTCCAGGAAAAAATACAAAAACATTTTGAAGCATGCAGGATGGAGGTCATCTTCGAGAGGCATCCTACAAAGTTTCTTTCCTTGGGAAAGGATTTGCTTCTTGTTAGGAAGCTTGTCGCTCTATTTGCACCTTTTTTGTAGTCCAGAAAACCAGAAGGAAGATGTTGTAGCCTAACTGCATAGCCTGTTTTGTATTGCTCGAAAACAAATTGTTTCCCTTGACCTTGGTCCGAGTTTGGATGAAGTCGCAGCAAAGGAATAGAGCTTAAAATACAGGGTAGAGAGTGATGGCTGCCCCCTTTTAAATCTCTGATAACCAATAAGCATACGTAACTTCTTAAGAAGTATTTCAGAAGGAGCCTGAGCAGTGGAGAGGACTGGTATTTTGATTTTAATAGATTATCATTGTTTGTCTAGGCAGAAAATTTAATTAATTTCTGCATCAAGCTGTATTTTTGGCTTATAAGACTTAATGCCTTTAAAAAACACTTTGAGATGTGATACAAATACTTTGAAATGCAGACAACAACGTTATGTTACTCAAAAAAGTAACAGCAAAATATAACGTCTGTGATACTATCAGCATGCCAGATATCAAACCACCTGAAACTTCTTGGGAGGTTTTCTTACAGCCCTGTTAGCTCAGACCCTCTGTGGATCAACTTTTGCACATTTTTCAAGTCAGCAAGACTGCAAACAAGGATTTAGAGACTGTAAAGCAGTAAAATTGCAAAGGAGAGACACTGGAGTTGGAGAAAAGGGACTCTGATATTTAGTTTCTTTTTCTTGGCATTATTTAGACTCCCAAATGACAACGTTTCTAGTTTTCTAGCACAAAGGAGGCCTCGTGCTGTTCAGGATCTGCTGTAAAGTTCTGGTACAGATCATTCTGTATCCCAAACAATTTATCTAGTTCCATGATATTTTTATTTCACAGCTACAGTTTATAGACCCTAGTCTAATAGATGGTATTTTTGGAAACCTCCCATTTATCTAACAATAAAAGCCAGGATGGAATATCAGTTTCCATTTAGATTTTCTTGAATTCTCTCCTATTAAATCAATAACTTTAAAAAAAAAATTAAATTTTCTTTTGCTTTTAAGGAGAAAGACTAAAAAGGAAAAATTAAAATACTATTTAAAACAAATACTGAGGTATAAAAAAGACATACGGCACTAATTTCAAATAAGTTAAATAGTCTGTGTGGGTTTTGTTACAACATTTACATCATAATAAAATGTAATTCTAATCGCAGGAATGTAACTGATTTACAACACATACTGTGAATGCTAGAAGTAAATGTGAGCCGGCCTTTGTAACTTTTAGTTCGTGCACATCAGTCTCACGTCTTAAATCCGAGCTGTTGGGAGAGAGACCCGGGGACTGGAGAGAGAGAGTCGGATCCAAAAACTTTTTGACAAATGACTTCCAGAGCCGTGCGATGTGCTCCTTCCGTTTCTGACTGGACCCGACTACCTGAAAGGAGCTTTCTGCACGTAACCAGTGGCAGTAGCACTTTCATTTCTGTCGCAGAGGTCTAAATAAATGAATTGGCCATCTGCAATTAATTCACATTGTACAAATAGTTTGAAGACTGAGTCGTCTGTCTTCCGAACAGAACAGTCTATTTTTAGCTTTTCAAGCAAGCCTGTTTTGTGTTCTTTGTAGAGTCAGCGACATTCTTTCAATTTTTCAGCTTAATTAACACAAAAGAAATTGTAATCTGAGAAGGCAGCAGAAACAAGAACCCCCTGAAAACCATGAATTTGCAAGAAAGCAGAAGATGGCAGCTTTGCAAGAGATAGCTGGCAAAAAGAAAGAAAAAAGCCGTTGAGAGCAGTTTGTGGGATTTTGGCTGGATACTGTATAGGCTAAATTTATACATACAGTTTGTTGATTCCCAGTGAATGCTCACCGGTCTTGCAACTAATTTTGGATTCTTTATTCTGAAAATGATGAGGGCCACAGAAAGAACAGTTTCACAGGAGATGATAACTACCAACATAAGAATACTTGTGAATAAAGCAAATTTCTGTAGAATTAGGTGCACGTGTCTGGGCCGGGTGTGGCCGTCGGTGTGTGTGCCCTGCGTGGCTGAGGGAACACCGAATCCCCTCCGCATGGACTCTGCGCGCTTGCAGTTGTGGGGAAATCCTTATTTCAAGCTTAGATATAATCACATATATATAATTTTTATTAGAATCATGTCCTGGGAAATGCAAAAATATCCATGCATCACAAGATGTATTCTGCCCTACATTAGTTAGAAGATTTGTCGTGATGGTTTGAGGAGAGGAGGTCACAGCTTACTGTTCAGAGGGGTTCAAGTTAAAATGATAGTTCTAGGTACAAAAAAAGGAAGTGAAAAGCTGAATAACCAACAGAATCCCAATTGCAATCAGTGAATGTTCAGAAATAGTACTTTGAAATAACGATGAGATTACTGTGCCTGCTGGCAGGTGCTTTTCTGTTTAGATACATCAAATATACAGCATTAGCATTTGCTGTGCATTAATACTGTGCATGCACTAATACATGCGTGGCATGTAAGCTTCCCAATTAAGTATCTTCCCGAGGATTCGTTTGTGCGTGCTTGTGTGAAATAACGGAAACAGAAGGAGGAGCCATCATAAACACTCAGCCTCCCCCCGTGGAATCCAGGTGAAGAGGTGGAAATGCTGAAGTACGACTCCTTGGTGGCCACCCCATGCAGCTGGTGGCCAGTGCCACGGGGAGCGGGGACTCGTGCTCCTGCGGCAACAGTGCCACTATAGCTGTGTGTTTCTGAGTCGCTCTCACCATCTTTTAAAAAGACAATGTAGATTCTAAGTCATATAACATGGAGTGGTTAGAGGAATTTAGCTGCCTAAAAATGCAGCAAAGTTCTTAATGGGATTCTTTTTCAAATCCTGTGGTAGGTATGGCAAATCTGGAAGCTCTTTCAGAGCGCTGTCCGCATCTTTGGACACAAAGGTACCTTTTGAAATCTGGTTTGCAGGTGCTTTGAAAACTATTCCCCAACGGATTTCACCAGCCCAGCCATCCCAAGTATCAGCTTAAGCTGGTTCCTTCCCAATACTTGTGTATGAAGAAGTGTATCACACATTACAGAAAAAATGTGCAGAAAAAAGGGTTAGTTTAACAAGCTGAATTTAGTTCCCAGCACTGTAAGTACCTTCAAGTGTATCAAATTAAAGTAGAAGCTGTGCCTGACTTCTGATTACAATAGGATTCTTCAGTTTGTTGCAGAAACGGGCTCCTGCAGGATGCCACCGACTTCTCTAGCTCTAACCGGCTTTGCACAACGGAGCCTCACCTCTTGCAGTGAGTGCTGGGGAGATTCCTTTCGCTGCCGAGGGCTTAGAAGACTGTATCCTCTTTTTCCCTCACGGTAGAAACAGGCTCTGTTTTCCATCCATAAATGAAAAGTGCAGCTGAGCAGTTAGTGGGGAGGAGGAGGAACATCGATGTGCTTACTAAGAAACAATATGAAAGTTGTAAAGCTGTTGCAAAGTCCCCAGGAAAGTTTGAGGAGTGTAACTGGTGTCTGCAATGGACTGGCAACCCCCCCGAGAACACCCGGGCATCGCGAGCAGCGGCGGGATGGTTGGTTTGCTCACCTGGAAACTCAGGAAATCCGAGTACCGTAACCCCTCGCAGTTTCTTTAAAAGCCGTCTCACTCGTTTTAACTTCACGGTGGTCACAGTGCCAGGCTGGATGTGCGATTCTAACTACTGGCAGTATGAGAGCTGCTGATCAATGCTGCAAGTTGGTGATGAATATTAAGTACTAAAAAAAAAGTCAGTTTGCATGCTTTTGAACGAATTTGCACTGTGAATTTGCCCCACACAATGCTAGAGGAGTTAGAGGAAAATTAATGTTAGTATCATCTTTTTCGGTATCTAAAAGCAAGCAAAAGAAAGTAACAGGCACAACTAATCAATGAACTGGGATTTAATTATTATTTGAATTTTACTTGCAGAAGTTTTCCATTCTGGGCAATAAGCAGGCATGCTTTTTTGTGTCTAAGGGCTAAGTATGCTCATTAGTACTAATATGTTAATAAGCGTTCTCTGCTTTGATTTTTATAAAGATTTGTGGGTATTCATTAAACAATTTAATTGCATTAAAAACAACAAGACAGGTTTCTGTGATCTCCGTATTCTTAAAGTTAAATTTTTGGATCTTTGTTTTAAGAAAAGTAGATTTAATTCTTAAAGTATAGTTAAATACAGTAACAAAACAGGAAATACGTCCTAAAGTATGTTTGTTTAAGCCCCATAAGAAAGTCTATTTAAGGATTCTCCTGTAAGTATGTAAATTCTGAAATACCTATTTAGTGTAACAGTTGTAAAATATGTGGGGTAGTCAATCATGCCCTTGGCTTTTATACTCAGCTAGGTTACTTGCCAACATAAACAACGAGTTAAAGGCTTATTTTTTCGGCATTTCAGACAGAATCCAGTGTAAACCTTTCACTTAATCCATAATATCCTCAATGTTAATGAAGTATTTTTGAAAGTAATCAACCAAAATTGTCCTTCCTAAAGACAGCATGAAGGTATCTTCCACTTCATCCATTTTACTCTCACATGCTCGTCTCTTGAAAGAAACAAAATATTTCCTGTTTTTTTAAATAAAAGGCATAATCTGTTGATCATTTCTTTTAAAGGTCTGCACCCAATATATTCTTAGATGAGTCATGAGTCGAGTCTGTAGACCACTGCATTGTTAAAGAACAGTAAATACTCCTTGCTGCTGAAGCACCCATGGGAAGGAGCGAGTAGAGGGACAAATGCCCATGCCCTTAAGGATTCAGCAGAGTTGTTTAGGTAATTGGCTTCTCCATACTCTTAGCCCTGAAAATACCCTCCTCTCCAGAAGTGAAGAGACATATCCCTCAACTTCTGTCATCAGCTGGAAACGAACCTTCTTGCGCAGGGAGTTCTGCAACAGGCTTCTTCCCAGACACAGCAGGTTCCGTAGCAGTGTCAAGGACCATGTAACAGGCAAATCGCAACTGATTTTAGAAACTGACGGTCCCACTTCCCATGAAGAATGGGCAGGAATCAAAGCTGGATAGTGTCATTCAGCTGTGGTAAAGCTGTCCTTACTCCCTACGGGTGGTCTTCCCTACACCTCTTCAGGGACTCTGGCATGAGTCCCTTACCTCTTTGCTTTGCGTGCAAGCCACACAAGAGACCCTTCAGGAATATTGAGAAGAGGTTTCACTGCTTGGCATTTTTGGATTTTATTTCATTTTCTTCACAGATATTACCTTTGTATGGCATCGCATGTAAATATGAGGGCAGTCTTTGTGTACCGTATGCACGATGAATCGGATACCTTCAGGATGTGTCCAACATCCATTTGGCATAGATAGCCTTCTCATCTGGGAGGCTGGACAAGCAGACCAATGGTATTTGTGCATATAATTTGTTCTGCACACCCATGGTGGCCCCTTGGTCAGATCATATCTGAAAAAAACACAGATGTGTGGTACCCTTTGGTCAGTTGGTGCTCCTCACTGTACTGAGAGGATGCTACTTGCCAGTCTCCATCAGCGTGAGCTGCATCCAAACATAGATGAAGCACTCCAGCTGTAAGTAGCTGTGGTGCTTCACTGTTGGATCTGTAGACGGTGCTGACTCCAAGGCTCGTTCTCTGTTCCACGCTTCATAGTCCTTGATAGGAGCTTCTAATTGTAATTCAAAGTTGTCTTCACCGCTTTCATCCGTCTTGCAAAAAGCAGGGGGAAACATCCATGTTCATGAAAAGGAATCACAGAAGGGTCACCAGGTCTTTTCCTGTTCCTCCTCCCCACCTTATGGACGCTTAATGCCAGTGTAAAACATGAAGATGCTTTTTCCATGACAAATAAGGAGTGAGGGGCCATGTCAAGCAAAAGCCATGGGTCTAACTAAGCATAGCACAAATCCGTGGGTCGGAGCTTGGAACTCAGCCTCCTGTTCTCTTATCGAGGACTTGTCTGGTCTAATAGTCAAAACTGAAAGGGCCTGGCCTTTTAAGGGAGGGAGGAACCTAAGTATTTGTGGCTTACATTGATTTTGATGGGAGTTGTGACTGCTTGGCTGTTGCAAAGTATTTTATCCTGGCTGCTGTAGGTGCTTCGTGAGGCTCCTCATTTCACACTGGGCAGTCCCAGGAGTGCAAGACAGAATGTCCATGATTTATGGAGTTCTGGATAAGTGATATGCTAGTTGAAGGTCTATATGTGTAGGACCTTAATATTCAAAGTATGCATTTTCATAAATGTAAGAGAGTAACTTTTCACATTATAGTAAGTAATAGACCTTTCTGCCCAGAAGAAATTGGAGTTTCCCCACAGCATGTTGCTGTGTTGCTGCAAAGCCCATCAGACAGTAGAGGGAGCACAAGTTAACAGTCGCTTTTCCCAGTGCCATGGGACAGCAGCACTAATTGTGTGTAAAACAGCTAACAGAAATGGAAGAAAGAAATAGAAGGGTGAAAGCCGTGTTGGTTAGTATTCTGGAAGTGGATGAAAGGGCTGGAGGGAACAGGTTAAATGCCAGAATATTAGGAAATGAGGAGCTAAATATGGCATCTTAATAGGGCACGTGGCAAGGGGCCAGATCTGTTAGTTCATAGATCTTCACCTGCTTCCGATATTTGGGTTTGAGCAGGATTAAAAACCAGGAGAGGAGGTTTTTTGGGTTCTGGTTTCAACAGCGAAGGAATCTCTGAAGAGCAATTTCAGTGCAGTGGCATCCAGTCCCAAATTCTCGTCTTGTAGGACCTTAGGATCCAAACTGCAACCCAGCGTCGTTTCTTCAATCCGTCTGTACCAAACGTGCGAAAACTATGCTCTACAAAGTGTAGTGAGATGATCGTGGGTCTCTGGAAGTAAAATATAACACTCTGATAGCTGATGTTGATATCAAGAATAGTGTGCAAATTTAGCTTCTACCCCTGGCTGAAGAAATGTAGCATCTCCAAGGTGTAATTTTCTTACGCTCTGCGTTAGACCTGTTTACGTTATGCAGTACCAGAGCTAGGACAAGTTGCTAAAGTATAAGGTTTCTTAGGAATCAGCTGCATTAATGACTTTGTTATAGCTGAGGATATAAATGAGAGTGACATTTATATAACAGACTTTCCAGTATAAAAGCCAAAGTCTGTTGGCTATAAACACTCAGAAAGCTTACCCATGAAAAATTATAACAATCAGGGGTTAGATGTTACATTTAGAGAAAATGTAGGGCGAGATGCAGGAATCTACTGTTTTTTTCATCGCCTTTTTCCAAGTGGAACGACTTGAGCTGAAGTTAACTTTTACTACTTAAGAAGATTATATGGTGCATAGAAAAATAATTCAAACTGCTTAATTTTTAAAGCTCTTTTAATAAGAAAACTTCAAAGAGGTTCATTTTAGAGTAGGATTCAAGTAACATAGGTAAGGTAGTTAAATATTCCCTCACTGAAATGTAGTTTGAAAAATAGACTTTCATGGCACCTATACAAGTATTTCTATAGATCTTTATCTGTAAGAACAGCAACGTATTTCTTTTTTTTTAATTAAAGATCATTATAATTGCTAATGTATGATTGTTTGGGGGCATATGTGAGTCAAGCTGTGGTTTTGAGAACACATTTTTGAGAACACCTTAACCTTCACTGAATCCTTCGCCCTGTGCTGAATTGCGGAATAGGCTGGTGCTGGAGGTGCCCTGTGTCCTGCCAAGGAGAGGAGCACCTCCAAGAGGAAAAATGGGAAAGCTGGGAATCGTTTGGAATAACTCAGGAGCAGGATTTCGTGAGGCAGCGACCAGTTTGCAGGGAAGCTAATCAGCAGTTTGGGAAAGGGACAAAACAAAGAACCTTTGAAACCAAAGCAAAGGGGCAGAGGAGGGGATCAAATTATTTAAGGAAGAGACGTTCTCTCGCAAAGAAGCAAAACTTTCCAGGGAGAGCTGAGGCAGACTAGTTGCTGCTAGAAATGGCATAATCAGGCCAAGAGGTGAACTCAAGCCTGTTTGGCTTTTTCCTCTGTATTTGTTCCTTGCTTATGTGTTTTTGTTAGCTTTTTTATTGTTTTTTTTTGGGGGGGGGAGGTGGGGTTTTTTTTAAGACTTAGGTCTCTGTGATTAAGAGGTTCCTTTGCTGAGCCTTACATTGCTTTCTTTCGTAGTCCTTTAAGGATACTGCGGGAAAACCAGAGTTTCTCACCGTCAGTATACCCTAGGGTAATGTGCCGAAAGAACTGTCTCCAGAAAATTGTTCCTTAAGTGTTGATGTGTCCAGATAGTGGCTTACACCATTGAGTGTTCTTCAGCTCAGCTCTTCAAAGCTAGTCAGTAATGATTCATTCACGATGTCTATCTGTCTAGACACGAGAAGTTGATGCAATAAAAATATTTCTTACTCAGGTGTAAAGAGACTGTAACAATTCCATAATTGTTAGTAGGGCAGGAGGTCTCAAGTCGTGGTAGGTTGTTACTGTCGTGCCATGCCCTGTCCTCCTCCCTGCACGCGGACCAGTTTGGGGTGTTTGGATGCAGCCCGTGGGTCGATGTGCTTCTGCCACCTCCCACCTGGGTCGTTTGCTCCTGCTTACAGGTTTCTCATCGATGCTTCTATAAAGAGACCTTGTGTAGGACACTCGTTGGGGCAGTGAGATCCTGCAGTCCGTTTTCTTAGCCAGTGGAAGCACTGCTTCAGCACCTCACGCCCTTCATTTCGTAATCAAGTAATTCCTCGGTTTCAGCTCTCTGGGAATGGGAATTCCTCTATTCATCCTTAGACAAGGAATTTCTTTGCCTTTGTCACTTTGCTTTTAAACAGTGCTAAACACACACAGATCACTGAAACATAGCAGTCTTGCAGGTCGTTTCTGCAGAGTTTGATCCTGTAGCTGGTGTCTCAGACTGGGTCAGTGCCCCCGTGCCCACCAGCTCCTCATGCCTTCCCTCCGCGGAGCTCGGCCGGCGTGGGCTGATGCAGTTTCTTTCATCAGTTCTGAAGTCCGTTCTTTCTAGCCCCCTTTCTTCCCTCCAAGCCAGCTTCTGGTGTGGAAAAGAAAGAATTCTTTCTAGGCTAAAAGCTGATAGATCATGGTGGCTCTCTTTGTGTTTTGTGGCCATCGTCGTTCAGCTGGGTACGGAGTCTCTCCAGCAACATGAATGCTTTGATCCACCATGGAGGGTGTGATACCAAATAAATGTAAACAAACCCTATAGCCAAGTGATGTTCACAAAATAAAACAGGGTTATCATTTTGATGAAGAGCTGTTTTCGGTGTGTCACAATTGCCTTGGTCCCTTTGGCCTGCCAGAACTGCGAATTTATAAACTCCCCCACTATTTTCTTCATGCAAGGAAAGCAAAAACAGGAAGCTTAAACTCCATTTTTCTTTCACATGAATATTAATGGCAAACGTGATGAGGTATTTGCTCAACTCTGTAACAATACACATGTCCATTCATGAGATGGTCCAGACAGAACAGAGGATTAGGAATACAGAATTTAAGACTGAATTTGAAAAGACAGCACAGGAACTTCAGGCCCCAAAATATCCTCTGAAAGTTTGGCTTTATTTCACGCTGTCAGCCAGGATTCTCCTTATAGCACCACGATATTCATAATAAAGAAATAAATTAAATCCACCCCTTCCTGTACACCTCACAACACGCAGCACTGTGCACGCTCAGCACATGTGTAGTTTTGATAAAGAGACATTATCAAGCCTGAAATCATTTTAAACAAATAATGTGGCTGCCCAGCACCTCCTCTGGAAGTAGTTCCTTGGACAAATCTTCCTTAACTCTCGTGTGTATGGCATCAGTGTATATATATCGCTCAGTAACGCCAATTCATAGAAAGAATCTTTCAGAATAAATGTCGGGCTGTGTATTTTACGTGCAGGGAGTGAGATGCAGCGCTGCGGGAGGGCCCGGCCTCCACTCGGGGTTGTGGTGCCAGAAGGGACTCGCCATCTTCCTGTGCCCACTGGGTGGGCGCGGGATGGGGGTCCCCGTGCCGTCACCCTGGGGCAGGGGCAGCTGGCGGGGGGCAGGCAGGTCCCCCACGGCTTCTGTCGGGGGGCTGGTGGGGGGCTGAGCTGTGGGGAGCAGCGATGGTGGCAGCGGCTGGGTCCCCAGCCCTCGCAGCCCCTGGGTGCCCGGCCACGCTGAGGGCAGGTGGTTTTCCACCCGAGCCCGTGCAGGAACGGTCCCAGCGAGCGCAGGGGAGGGGGCTCTCCTGCCTCACGCCCGGCGTGCGGGGCTGGGGGCGGTGGGCGGACGCCTGCGGGGCCGGGGTGGGCTCCTGGCCCCTGGCTCGGCCGCCGGCTGGGCTGCATGGGCACAGCGCGGAGGGAGCTGGAACCAGCCCCGGCTTCAGCAGCGAACGGGTCACTCTTGGACAGGCGGGCAGGCACCGGGCAATGGAAAAACAAATTCGTTATTGTAGCACCAGGGAGCATAAAGCAAACCTGGAGGTGACCTGCAAAAGAACACGGCACTGGGTTTCTGTCCTGCTTGGCGCTTTGTGGCATACAAAGAAAGACTGAGAAGCGTGCAGGCATATTTTATTTTTTTTTACTGTTTTCAAAATAAAAAGTATCTTTGTCTGGTACTTTGAATGTAGCAAGCATGCTGATTCTAGCCTTCCCTGGTTTTGCTGGAGGGCCTGTGGGAGAAGGACTCCAAAGAATACCAGCAGCTTTCTCAGCATTTTCGATTAAGAAAAACAGTGTTAAGATTTTGAACAGAGCCTATTTTTTCATCTCATGTTGCTGAGAATGTCTGAATTGAAGAGGTGTTAAGAAAGGGAAGACAGACTATTAAAAAAATCGCTTCCTTTTTGAATAATTGTTTTATGATGAAACGTGTAGCAGAAGGGCTTAAAGGTCACCAGTGAGATCAGGGCTCCCTGTTCTCGATACTGTGCAGACATGTCGGAAGTAAACAGCTTACAACCTATATGAGAGAGGCGGATAAAAGGTAGTTGGGAAAAGAGGCTCAGAAGGGGCTGTGGCCGTCCAAGGTCAGGCACGGCGTGGTGCCGGGTCGAATGGCTGCCGGTGGCCGGGTCTCTGTGATCCCCGTGGTCACCTCGTCTCCACGGACGTCTTGTGAGCATCCCCCTGGGCTGCGTCCGCAGGAGGGGACAATCCTGCACCTCTGATGGTTTTGTGAAGGCAGAGGCAAAACCCCGGTGTGGGACCAGAGGTTCTGACCCAGCTGGGGGCTGGCGCCGGGTCCTGACCCCGACTCCTGCCCGCATCCCACACACCTAAAGACTTTGAGATAATCAATTGTTTTATATATGTTTCTAAAATCTACCAAAAAAAACCTAAAAAAAAAAAACCCAACAACCCAACACCAGAAAGACTTATTTAGAGCACTGGGAAAGGGTCTAAATTCTGCAACTGCCCTGGAGTGTGTGGGGCACTCTAATTTAACAGCAAGGCAGTTAAGGAGTAATGATGCTGTTAGCTTCAGACAGCCACATTCTTCCGGGAAAAGTAGGGTACAAAAGACCCCTATTCTATAATTGTGCCTGTATGTAATTTTAGGATTGAGGCTTAATGTTTTTCCATCTAAAGAAAAAGATGGGAGAAAATACCCTTTCTGAAAGGGAACACTTTCAGGCCTTCCGCAGTGCAGAGCCGGAGGAACAAAATCTCAGCTCTGTTTTCCTTGCAGATCGTCTCCAATAATGGCTCCTGGTATCGGGAGTATCGTGGTTTGCTACCACTAAAATGTGAAGTTATTTTGAGTGTGAAAGCCTGAACGTCGTTCTATTTAAAAAAATGTAAAAGGAGAGGAATGTTTACAGCACATTAAAACCTGTGTGACAACTTAGCAAGAACTATTTTAACAATCCTCTTATTCCCCTTCCTGTTACGCGCCGTGGAAGGCGAGAGCGGTGTCAGTGATTAATGCCATTAGCGCGGAGGGCAACGCAGGGACGGGGACAGGGATGGGGCCGGTGCCGGGCAGCCCCCCGTGCCGGGGCAGGAGCCTCCCGCTGCTCCCTGCTTTGTGCTCCCGTGCGGGAGCCAGCCCGAGCCTGGTGTTGAGAAAACAGCCCCTACTAGGACTGCCTCCCTGGGCTTTGTGACCCAAACTTAACAAGGATTAAAGCAGAATAATTCTTTATAAGAAAGTTTGCAGGCGGGGGTAGGTCTGCAGTGAATGTTGACAAATACTGAAACTAAGTCTGAGAAAAGACTTGTTCCAATTTTTTTTTTTTTTCTGTAATCGGCATTCCATATGTGTTCTGCGGAGGGCTGGGATGTGCTGCCGCTTCTCTTATGTAAGAGGGCTTCTTTTTAATAAAGTGCAGTGCAGAATGCGTGAGTAGTGACAAGGAATATAACGAAAAAACCCTGCGAGAAAATAAGAAGAGCTACTGAGTGAAAAGCTCTTACTCGGTGTTTTATTTCCATAGTCCCATGAGTTCCTTAAAGTCTCTTTTAATGTTTCTGAGGAAAAGCTTCGAAATGAAAGGAGGGAGGCAATTTTTTTTTTTGTTTGGTTTAAAGGAAGGTCTTGGTTAATTCTATTAGTAGACTTTGGGCTTGTTTTTATTTTAAAACAAAACAAAAATCCCTCTCAAGTTTAGAATTTCTGTATGGAAAATTTCTTCTTCTTTGCCAGAGAGGGAAGTATCTCCTTTTCGTTCTGTTTGCTTTGGAGTATCTGTAGTTAAGTGTTTTGTGTTTCTTCCTTATTGAATACATTAGTGGTGCATTAATTTCTTCCTGTGATGCTCGTTCCATGGCATTCGGGTGGGCTCGCGCTGTCCCACCCGGCAGACAGACCTGTCCTGTTACTCCATGGCTCTGCTTTGCCCTCCCTGGGCTTGATCGATAACAGCTTCATTTCCTACCTTGTTTGCCTTTTAATGCTTTTTAAAGTGATTTTTGTTCTGGCTGCTGCAAAGGCAACAGCTGAAAAGAACCCCACATTGGATTCTTGCTCCAATTCCGATCTGTTTGCTTTGGTTTTCCTTTTCAGAGTATTGTTTGGCTTTAATTTGTTTGTTTCTCCTTTAAACGGGTTTGAGATTACTCCAGGGTTCCTTGTTCAGCAGGTCAAAGGGCAATTTGGAGACTTTGAAACCGTCTCCGTTTTTATCACTGAGTTTCGTTCTCCCAAGAGTCCAAAGGGTTCTGCAGGGAGGGCTGGCGGGGACGCTGCAGCCTGCCGGCGCTCAAAGAGGGTCAAAAACACCGATCTGGGGCTAAATCAGAACCTTAACGCATCCTCATCCATAACTAACGGAAAGACAAAGTTACTGGGGATTAAATACATTGAAATTGATGGGTCTGATAGGCAACTGCCCGTCACTTCCGTGGCCCAGGATGAAGGCCCTTCTATTTCTAAAGCTAAAAAATGTAACAGGCT
Source organism: Dromas ardeola (assembly GCA_013398915.1). Taxonomy (NCBI): domain Eukaryota; kingdom Metazoa; phylum Chordata; class Aves; order Charadriiformes; family Dromadidae; genus Dromas; species Dromas ardeola. Next base: position 2,338 of record VYZM01008561.1, on the reverse strand, counting down.
TCAAACCAGAGAGGTATCAATGCACAAAAATGTACCATGCATGCTATTAAAAAATGTCCTTTAACTGAAGGAGTCAACCTGTCCCAGAGATAATCCCTGCTTTTGGAAGAGGGAAGTCTGCTGGAACTGCTCAGCACTGGGAATTTGTAGGACAGCAAAACGGTGTTGGGTAATGGAGGCTCCTTAAAAAAAAAAGTCACACATACTTCTTATTTCTGCATAAGATTTTAATCCTCGAAGGTACTATGCACAGGGGGAACTTCTTCTGCACCTTTCTAATATATATTCACTCACAGTTTGTTTTTTCCCAGTACTTAAAATCTCTTGAAAACCTTAGCAAGAAAAAAGAAAAATCACCTGAAAGGGCTTCATTTCTTACAACCATGTACAAAGATAATAAATCTCAAGTGAATCCCAGAGCGGAGAAGAATGCAGATTTAAAAAAAAAAAGGCAAGCAAGGCGTAGCCATTGTCCTACAACAGCGTTTGTTGAGCTGCGGGGGAATTGCAGGGTTGCGGCTGCTCAGTGAAAAAGATCAAACCCTTGTCGCGGGGGGAGGCTCTGACCCGGCCCGGGGTGGGGGCTCTCCCGGGGGTCCCTGGAGCGGGGGTGACGGCGACGCGGGGCTGGAGCTGCGTTCCCAGGCCCGCAGTGAGGTGCCCCATGGGGCGGCGTATGCTGACCCGCTCCTCGGCAGCTTCCGGCCAGAGCGTGCTCTCCCGGTTGGTTTGTGGGTTGTTTCCAGGCAGGCAGGCCTGGCTCTCCTCCCCTTCATCCCCCTGCGGGAGAGAGGAACGTTACAAAGTTTGCAGCTTCGGTTTTCACCATCACGGCGGTGACACTCTCCTCGGCAGACGCTTTGGCATTTTTACCTGTCCGTACGCCAACACCACACACCCTTCGCCGAGATTTTAGCCTTTTGTGTGTCTGCAGCAATAATTGTTATCCTGTTGGTGTGTTCCGTGGTGAACTGTGTGGCGCCGGGGACAGGCTGCCTCGGCCCCTCTGGGGACCGGAGGGGACGACGCCGGGAGCCTGGGGCAGATCCTCCTGCCGCCCGAGGTGGCCGGTGCTGGTGTTTCTGCATTCTCATCGTACCTGAGCCATAAAACTGCAATGAGGTTTTATAAGTTTCAGTCTGAATTCTGCTTTATTGATTCCTGTATACCTCGTAAACGCCACAGTTAAATATATTTGGATAACGTGTATTGCGTGGAAACAATACAAATATATAAAAGACAAGGAATTGTTATAATCTTTGCTTCAGATGAGTCTGGGCATTGCTGAGCCAAGTCTCTCTCAGACCCTTTGAAAACTGCCTTGGCCTAAAGCAACACCTGGAGAAGTCAGTAGGAGCTTCTCCACTGACTCCGAAGCTCTCAGGCCTTGTGTACCCAATGTTGTGATAGTAAAAATAGACAGAAAGCGCCAATAAATCCTCAAAGACTGGGATTTGGTGGTCGTGTTCCCCGTGTCTCCCGAGGGCCACCCTCCCTTGGCGGGGGCAGCTGAACAGATGTATCTGGTGACACTAACTGTGACCTCCTGCTTGTTTGCTCTAGTCACGTCATTATTTTACAGTAGGTGGTTCTAAATATAGTAACTGGATGACATAGGAAGGTGTGTTCTTGGGAATGGTGTTACAGGTAACTGAATTTTGCAAGTGAGGATGTATAATTTGTGTACGGTAAAGGCAGGCAGAGAAGAGCTGCCCGTGTGTTTTAGGGAACGGGGTTTTACCAGAAGCGGGGCACCAGTCTCCGTTCTGCAGAGGTGGCTGATGAGCGTGTGCGCGAGTGCTGCCGGTAATGTATAGAATGAGGTTTCAAAAACAATTTCAGTAAGGAAAACAGAGTTAGGTAGCTGGTAACGCCATGTGTAGAAGCAACAGCGTGCCTCAGGGTGTCCCCCGGTGCCCCCACGGCTCGTAGGGCCTTCGCCGGCCCCAGGACCCCGTGGGGGACGCGTTTCCCTGGGAGTCCCCGCACCCCGGCATCTGCAGGCCGTCCGGCGGGTCAGCGGGCGGGTGTTCAGCGCCCTTCCGGGGAATGTGTGTATGTATGGACGTGTGTGTGGATGGTGTATGTATGGCCGGATGGATGGCTGTATGGGTGTACGTATGGGTGTACGTATGGGTGTACGTATGGCTGGATGGGTGTGCCTATGGGTGTATGTGTGGCTGGATGGATGGGTGTGTGGATGGCTGGATGGGTGTATGGATGGGTGTCTGCCCGCGCGGCCGCCCGGTGCGGTGACTTCTGCGAGGATTCTTTCTCACACGCGGTGCGAGGCACCCCGGGGCGGCCCCGTTAAAGCTGGTTCAGGATCCACCAACTG
>VYZM01008546.1:0-14013 GCA_013398915.1 Dromas ardeola | reverse complement strand
GATGCGGTGGCAGGGAGGGGGCGGAGGGGAAGACAAAAAAAGGAGACAACAAAACCAAACTGGAAAGTAAGAGAAATTAATAAGGATTTCTAAACCACTTTTACAAAGTGTTGAGCTTCTGGATTCTCTTAAATGTCTTTATCGTGTTTGTAGGCTCTGGCAGCGCTGCAGCTGAAGGGCAGGGTACGAGGGCAGGACAGTAGAGGAATCATTTTGCACGTCTGCAGGGATATTTTCAAAGGCACAGCTGACAGCAAGGTGCCTAGCTCTGATCTATGTTGTGGAAAACCTCTCCTAGTATCTGAGAACCTACAAAATAATTTTGGTTATCCAGAAGGCTTGCTGATCAGAGTAGCTGCACCACAAGCTGGAGGAAGCTACAAAATGCTCTTTCCTGAGACTGTGAGGGATTCAAATTGTCCAGAGGCTGAGGCTCTGCAGGCAGAAGTCGTTTCTCAAGAAAACTATCTGGATCGGCAGCTTAAACAGCAGCTAAACTGCTTGTCTTCATTTGATGTGTGCAAAAGCCCCAAAATACATTCTTTTATTTCAGTCATGTCCAGCTTTTCATCCTCAGCTCCCCTTTCCCAAAGGAACAAACCCCAGCATTTCAAGACAGATTCACTGCTTTACTCTACTCTCTATAAGTGGAAACAATTATGTCTTGCAGTTCCTCTACAGGGATTTTCCCTGGAGGTATGGTGTGCGACTAGGATTAGCATAACTGGCTCTTTTTCCTGTTTGTGCAGAGTCCCTGATGGAAGAGTAGATCCAGGGGGTAGAAGAGTGGCTGGAAAACGATGCTCTCTGCCTATCCCCAGCTGGCATCTGGTTCCAATGGACCCATTGCCAGCTGTCACAAAGTTAATTTTAAGTAGGTTTTGTTTTAATTTGGATAAATAAATATGTGTTTATTTTGGAAAAGCATAATTAATTTAAGAGAACTCAGTGAACTCACACATAAAAATAATTAAGTATTATGATTATGAATAATTTCTGAATTATAGATACTATTACAGAATGACATCAATCTGTGTGCCTTCTCCATTCAAATAGGGGGAAAAGAAGAGAAAATGAAGAACATTTTTTTAGGATATGGGTGTATAATCTGTTCTTTCAAAGCTACAACGTTTTATCTTTCTGTAGATTTTCCAGCTGGTTATTCATCATGTCCAATACTGTCCTTCCTGCTAATGCTCTAGCAGGAACACCTCTTTGCCAATATTAAGCAGAAAAGTTTCAAAAGCTCCTTGAAGAAATTCAGATTTTCAAACTGAAATTTGTCACTTTTATCTGTTGGGAGGAGGGCTGCCATGCATGTTTTTCCCCAGCCTGTCTTGCATGGGTATGTAACCAGCACGTATTTCTGGATAGGCGTTCTAGGATTTCCTAACAATTGCTGAGATTTTTCAGCTCCACACAAGCCTTCTAATTCCCCTTCGGCTCCAGGAAATTCCTGTAGTTTGTCTGGAATGACTGACTTGTTAATTTCCTACTGCACATGCAATTCCCTTAAGGATAACTGCAATGTTCTTACAGTGCTTTCTACCAAGACCTAAATGTAATGTCAGTGTGGCACTGGCAGTCGTACAAGCTTCAGTCTACTAATATCTTTATGAGGATTAGGTTTATAGCCTTGTACCTCTGTGGTATTTCGGAGCACAGGGCATAGACAGGTGTGGTTTGGGGGACCTCACACAGGTGGTTTACAAATTCAGTGCAAAGTCAGGTGGGTTAATTTAAATCACGACTGCAAACATTTGTACTATCCACATGTCATTTGTCAAAGAGGCTGATAATAGCTAAGGGTGTCAGACAGTCCATGAAATCCCATCTCAACTTCTTCAATAATTTCTGATTAAAATTCAAGGTTCGCTATAACCTGATTCTTGGCATCACCTATAACTGGGAGATCTATCAGTGTAGTGCTGGGTATTACTTAGAACTGATTTTTTTTACTGGTCATCTCAAAGTGAATCCCTAGTCTTGTTAACACTTGCTCCGGATCTTTTGTGTTAGATTTCATTAGTGACAATGCAAGTTATTCCAAAACACAGAATTCACAAAATCCTTGTCATGCTATTAGAACTTTACAGACCACTAATTGACAAAAACTTAGGCCAGTGGAGATGCTTCGTTTCTCCCTTTTAGATATTGTCATGTGACCTTTCAATACTACCTGAACAAGCATAAAGTAGGATTTAAAAAAAAAAAATCTATTTCTTTAGATTTCTAACTGGTTCATTCAATACAATCATATGATTCAAGAGAAGAACTGGAGATTTCTGAGGAAATTTTTCTTAAGAGAAAAAAAATCAAAAAACAATCTTTCTATAGGTTTTAATAAGAAAGTTTCCACCTAAGCCAGAAAGAAAGAAAGGACCCTGTTCTCCAAGCTGTGTTTCAAGTCACTAGCATGAAAGAGCACAGCAGGAGTTCTGAAACAGATCCTGTACAGTGCAAGGAAGTTTATACTCCAATGCACTGCCTCCTTTTTGATGGCTCTTATGTGAAGGGTGTGTCTCCTTTTGTTTTAGAAAAATCTTGGCTTTGTCTTGAGGTAAAATGCGTACATATGCATATATAGTTCATAAACCAGGCTTTTGTCCAGCTGCACTCAGCAGACCATAATATGACATTAGAGGAAAATTGTTAACTTTTATCCAGAATTCCTCACTTTTTATCATAATGGACATATTTTTTTATTTAGTCCATTCAACGCAATGTAGTATGCCAGGGCTGAACAACAGAAAGAAGGTGTCAGTCACTGATCCGTTGCTTTTCTTTCTTTCTTTCTTTTTTTTTTTTTAACAATGTTTTAAGAATGTCTCAGAAGTGGCCTGATCAAAACATTTCAAATTAACTTCATAGAGTATTTTTTGAAACTAGTGTCTTATTAAAAAATAAATGAGTGGAAACTTTTCATGTTCCTGGATATGTGGGAAAGGTTTTGGGACAGGGTCAGAGTTAAGGTTTCTAATTTCCTTCGTTATTGTTTCTGGACATTCAGTTTTTAAGTGTAAAATGTGATACTTTTCTAAAGACCCAGGTTGTTTGCCTGAGAAATTCTCTTGCACTACAGTCCCTGCGGGCTTACTTTATGAATTATTACATAATTGAAAGTTAAATTTGTAAATTATTTGCTTGGCCTGATGCAGATTTATTAATATTCCCCAGCGACAGAGGAAGAGTGGAGCATGCTCCTCGCATGCCGTCCCAGAGAGCCCTTCATGCGGCTGCTTCTGCTGATGGGAATCTGGCATATGCTCCTCCTGCACCTGCTGCTTTGCCGTTGCTCAGGGACATATTGTTGCTCTCACATCATCTGCTCCTGATCTGTTTTCAACATCTGCCAAAAACCCAAGGACACGTGCAAGCTTCGCTGTAGTGGAATGGAAGCAAATAAGTTTTCTTTCACATGAAAAATGTGCCCGTGCACAAGAATTATCAAGTACCATACTCTGTGTTACCATAAGCAGATCCTTCTCCGGAGAACTTTGAAATCAGATCTGGACTGGTATCAAGGCCTTATTAACTGGAGTTTTTCCCTTGATCCTGATGATTTCTGAATGAGGCCTCATCAAAGAAGCTGGAATACGTTCAAACGGTCTCTGATGAATAACAAAGGCATTTCCAAGGCGGCTGCTACCATTCACGTGCAGTCTTGTCTGAGTCAGGAGAGTAGCTTCTCTGGAGACAAGCCTATGGAAAAGAAGATAAGAAATAGGGCAGGAAAACACAGTGTGATAATAGTACAATCAATACAACCAAAATTTAAGAACGACAGCCAAATTGTTTTATCTTCACCAAAAGTAAATGCAGTTGCCATTTAGTGTTTTTGCTTTCTTTTTTTCAGTTTTTGCTGTTGTCTACAAGGGTATAGGTAGAAACAAAAATTTAGTACTGTCCCTCAGCCCTGCCACTTCCCAAAACATACGCACCATCCTGATGGTAGATGGTGCATATCCTGGTGCTGATGATTGATAGAAAATAAAATAACTCTTGTGGTAGCAACGTGTGTTTTCTCTGTGTGGTATAGTCTTGTGTATCTTTGTTTGAACAGATTTCTTACGGAAGTAGTGAAAAAACACCTTTGGAAGGACCTACTAGCACACTGAATGACATAAATTATGCTGAAAGTCAGACATTAAGCACTGTGCACAGTGGTATAGCCAGCTGGCACTGGGTTATGTCAAAGAAAAGGACTCAGTGGAGGTCCTCTTAGGTCCCCTCTCACTCTACTCTGACAAGCCAGAGAAGAGTGTGCATTAATGAATGTTTTTACCTACCAACAAAAAATCACCAAAAAATCAAACGAAACTTAATGCATATCTTTACTCTCATTATAATCAAATAGCCGTCAATAAAATAAATAAACATGGGATTTTGTACACTTGTGTGTTTGTGTTTCTACATATTTTATATATACATTCTACATATTTCATATATACCAAAAATCATTATGCGCAAGTGCAAGTGAGTGTGTGAAAGTCTAAGTGCTCCAACTCCTTCCATGAAAAATCTAATGTGTTTCACAGAAATGAAAAATGTGATGATGGACATTTAACCAGTATGACTGATATAATGGTATATGGCAACAGTGAAAAGAGAAATAATAATAAAATTCTACTTGAGAAAGTAATGATATGCTTTAGTCCAGGGGATCCCAAATCTTTCTCCTTCCATGTGTTACCACCAGCAGTGGTGACACAGATCACTTGTAGCAATGTTCAGGGCAGCTGCTAAGAAACATCCTTGCCAGAACACAAACTGCAGAGGAACTTTGGAAGAGCTGCTAATATGTCCTCTTGGTGCACATAGCAGGAATCCAGCTTACATTTGCAGCGATGCTCTAAAAAACTACCTTAAGCGATATTTCATATATTTTATCCACACAAGGATGAAATCTGTTCTAGTTCTCATCTAGCCTGCAATACATGAATCAGTATCGGGCAGGCGGGTAGATTGCTGGGATGATACCTAACAGAAAGCAATGTGGAAACAAAATATCTGGTAGTAAAATATGAAAGAAATGAGCACAGATCTCTGGAGTTGTGGAAATTTAGCAGTTCTCTCCTCCTATGCAAAAGCGTTTCTTGCATTTGCAGGACTTCTGGATTTTCAAGATACTAGTTGCAGAAAGCCAGTGCCTCATGGATGGGAACAGCTCTGCGTACTGCCACAAGAATATTCTCACTTGCTCCCTCTTTTTCTCTTATGCATACGCACGCAAGCACACTCAGGCACAAGGGTCAGTTCTACAAGAGCTAAGAGGTTACAGCACCCCTTTACGCAGAGCCGTGTCTGGGTAGATTTGAACAAATAATCCTGTCTAGTCTTTATTTCTTCTCACTTCCCACTTTTGCAGGGAAGAGGTGTCATGCATAATGTCACCAGACACTGTCTTTAAATGTCCTTTGGCATCTTAAAATGTGCTAAAATCCCTCTGCAGATATGTTACAGCCTTTAAAGTAGTTATTGGGGAAGATACACAAGGCTTTTTTTGTGCTCAGCAATATCCTTATTTCTGGCTGGCCTAAAGATCAGTGCTGTGGAAAGGAACGTCATGCGAGAAAGTTTGAAAACAGTTAGGAGGAACACAGCGTTCCAAGCCTGAATATCTCCAAAAATACCTCTAAAACAGCTTAGCATGAGTGAGAGTTAAAAGAATGAGCAAAGATGAGAGTGACTGGCTGAAGGAGTGAGTTTTTCCAGACAATTAAGAGAAATATAACTAGTGTTTGTTTGTTTTTCAAAGAAAAATCCCACACAGTATCTGAAAGCCAGACATCCTCATAAAGGGAACTACATAAATCACTCTCCTCCCCTCTCCCTGTCTGTGCGCGGCGATCCCTGCCCAGAGAAACAGACAGCTCCTCTCCTCCTGTACGAGCCTCTGAGCCGCATCTCTGCTGGAGCTGTTTGTCTGCAGTGATTCACCCCAGGATGTGAACCAGGAAAAGCAGGCTAAACTGTCTCTCCTGCTAGCAGGGAGGGGAAAAAAGCGACCCACGTGTTCCTGAAGCATGTATGTGTCTCGTTCTCTCTGAAATGGAGAAATAACTGCAGGGCTGGATTTCTAGGTTTCAGAAGACCACAGAATTTTAAACATCAGGGATGTTTTCAATAAACACTGTAGATGTTTGGCTTATAACCTTGTTCAGATTATACATTTCAGTCTGCATACTGCGGAAATCTGTCTCCACAACATATGTCAGCAACCTGAGCAACTTTCTCAGGCTGGAACAACATGAAATCTGCTACTCTCCCTTCGTCTTGCTGCTGGCACCCATGACTCTTGTTTGCCTTAAGTCACCAGACTGGGAGGGGGGCCGAGGGGAGGGGAAAGAGGCAGCTGAAGGGTTGGTCTGGTGCATGTGCTCCTGGGGCTTCGATGGGTGCATAAACTTCTTGGACCAGATTCTCCCATCTCTTTCCTTGTCTCTGCTCCACTGTCTTCCTTTACCCATGCCGGAGCGTAACAGGACTTCTGATTTTTAAAAACTCAGACAAACCAGGAAACTTGTATTTTTTGGCTTATTCACCCAATTCCTGCTCTTTCTGCAGAAAATCTTTACTTCATCTAAGGTAGAACTGAGGTCTTACCATGATAAGCATAACAGGCTTCAGATAAAACAAAAGTAAAACAAAGTAAAAGCTCCATACATTTCTTTCACTATCTTCTGTCTGTCTGTCTGTACTGTACCTGCTTCTAAGTTTAGGACTCACCCTGCTTGGTGAGAAGAAGCTTCTTGTGAAGAATGTGCTGCGGAATCATCGCCCAAGAGCTACCCCTCTGCAATGTAAAAGCCTGGAAGCTTAAACCTTGCCATGCAAGCCATTCAGAGACTTTGCAAGGAAAATGCAAGAATGTGTATTAGTAATTTATCTACCAAATCTAGGCGCTAATGTAAAAATAACAGCAAAACTCTTCAGCAGGGATGAAAGGCACTCAGCTTTTGGAATGGAATCTACTTTGCAAGGGCATTTTGGAACTCGATGAGATGACGCCAGACAATAGCACACTACTGGCTACCGACTGGATAGCCCTATTAATCTTGTACAGAAAAAGAGTTAAATTTTCTACTACTCAAGATTGGCCTGGCTGTATTTTTACTTTTAAAAACATCATAAGCAGAAGATATTATGAAAAGGAATTCTTTTAACTTTAAACTACTGAACAGTAGAACTGTTTGGCATCTGACAGAGGTACAAAGATATTCCAGTTTTAAATTTAAGCGCAGTGGAGCTGGGGCTTTGCCTGCAGCAATTATTTATATATCAGTAAACTAACTAGTAACATTAGTAAGCTGTTATATAAGAAATAAATGGTTTTTACACAGTTTGTTTTGAAACGATGATGCAAGATTAAGATGATTTACAGGATGACGAGGACACACCCCATCCCAGCCCCAGATTTGGCTTTATTCTTTTGCGTATTACCTGATAGTAGAGGTACAGAGACTCAAAGCATCATCTGCTTTTCATCTGGAGAGAGAGAATGACAGCATGCAGCCAGTTAGCCACAGCTTGGAGACAACCCCCCTGCCACACACACCATTGACCGAACACAGATATGCCACTGTGTGACATGCTGGAGGAGGAAGGTAGTACACATAGTGAGTTTTAGAAGTATAAGGTTAACCTGATATACTCAGCTATGGAAATTACAAAGTGATTCAGAAGGAGCTGCCAGTTGCACTATAGAAAATCTGGAGTTCCTCCACTTTTACAGTGAGGGAACTGTGTGCGGACTTGGCAGGCGCCCGCGCTTTCACATGCAGGAACAGGGAAGCTTTAAGTCTGAGTCTGAAAACAATCACTGTGTGGAGACTGGAAATTGCTAATTACTGCAATATAGAAGTTGATGGACTTTTTTTTGCTGCAGCTTCAAGACAACAATAAATGTGCAGAAGGCATTTTCCCATTCCCCTCTGTATTATTGTTAATTTCCCTGTCACAAATTTCAGAGCATTTTCTTTCTTTCTTAATTTTTTATCACTCCCTAAGTACCCTTCTCATGGTGACCCACAACCCCTGCAACTTTCACGGGACTAACTAAAAGGCAGGCATGTGGTTTGCTAAACATAACGAAGATCTCTATGCATAAGTCAGGATCACTGTTACTTAGGGCTAGCTAGCAGAGTCTGCCAATTTTTAGTTTATAAAACCATAAAGTACAGCTTATGTGCATCACTATAACTGCTCCATAACTAGTAAATCCTGTTAATGTCTGTGGGTCTGTACTATTTTAATTCATTATCTCTTTAAACTGGGATTCATACAAATTCCAAGGACTAGTGTTGTTCATGTCTGCTGCCAGGGTGGATATCTGGGAGACAGAACCAGAGAAACATAAACCAGTTTGGGTTGGAAGGGACCTTTAAAGGTTATCTAGTCCAACCCCTCTGCAATTTTGTACTGTGTTGCTTTATGAAATGACAAGCAGAGTTTCGAACCTTGCAAATTTATTCCAGAATTAACTGCTGTCTCAGGAAAAGAATCTGACAGATTTTGACTATAATTTGGGAGAGAGCATGTAGCTGGCTAGCAGTACAAAGCAATGCCATAAATCAATAATATATGATTGTGTAGTGGATCCCCAGGCACAATCTATATTTCATATGAAATCTCTACTTCCCAAAGAGGAAGAAAGCTGTTTTTGATTGCAGTATGGACAGCAAGTGAGCTGCTAGTGTGCAAGAACAAGGGAAAGGTGATGGAGGCTGGGTTTGGGATCTTTTCCTGAAGAGGGGGCGTGTGAAGGAGAAAAGGACAAATTCACTCCATTCCCTGAATGTGAAAATGGCCCAGCACAGACCCAGGGACTGCCACCACTGGGGAGTGCATCTGCAGCCACCTGTGGTAGTTCAGGAAGCCCTGTGTGAGGATTTGCCACCCTGAGTTTCAGGTAACCACCTTGGTCAGAAAAGGGAGCTGGAGGGTATCCTCACAGCAGAACTCTAACAGTGTCCTGCAGAAAAGCAAAGCTAGGCCTTGCTTTTTAGGCAATGAAAGTATTCTATTTCAGGTTCCATAAACGCAGTCTTCCTGGTTGTCATGGAAACTGTCCTGGGACACCTCCATTGGTGGTGCATTGCGGTCAACGCTTCTCACTGTCTGCTGTTGTTTAGCCTTACTGTGCCCTCAGGTGAGTGGTGAGAAGGGCCCTAGGGAAACCTGGGCTCCATCTCTATCAGTAATTAACTACTGCCACTGGTGCTAAGGCCAGCTGGACAAAGCCGTACTATTAAACACTCTTATCCACCAAAATAGGGTAGCCACACATGAACTGCTGATTGGAAAATGTCTCTGGCCTGTGCTAGCTCTGAAACCATGTCTCGAAATAGCCTGGGAGAGTTCTTGTTGATTTGGGCCAGAAATGATGTCAGAGATGTAATGATTTAAATGGCGTAGGTGCTCAAATGCAGTTGCTGGGATCTTTGGACCTGGTGGATTCACAGATACATTTGTGCCCACATGGCCTTTGCAGCACCGCCTGCTGTGCACCACCCTGAGTGCCCCACCAGGAGGACACAGCTCTTCCAAGGCACGGCCCCCGCAAACTCCACGCCTGGCTCCACCATGTCCCCAGCACCACTGTATGCTCCAAGCCATGACAGCCAACCTGCTGCTGTTTCAACAGCCCTGGAAAGGGGCTCCAGACCCTGCACAAGGGCTGTACCCCTGACCTTTACCAGAGAATGACCTATGACTCTTGGTCAGGTGTTTCCAAATGAACACCATATCCAATTTGCCAGCAAAGCCAGCCTGCCTAACAACAAAGTGCAAAAAAACCTCATACATGGGCTCCTTCCACGGCAAACCCAGGCAGTCTGCTCTGCTGGGTTCACTCATACCTGACACAGTTTTATACCCTGAAAGCAGATTCCCAGCTTTGTTGATCAACCTTCCCTCTTCCCACCAGAGCGACAAGCCAAGCACCGTTTCTGAGCAGGTTCTGCTCACAGCAAGGGCACACAAACCAAATGCCACATAGGCAGAGAGAAATCAAGCAGCACTGATGATATTTCCGTTTAAAAGAGAAAAAAAATATTTCTGTGATACCTTTGCTTTACCACTGTCCTCCAACACATTCTGCTCTTTCCTCCCTGCTCCTCTTCCCCTGCTATTCTTCTCCTCACCCCTGGCCTGGAGTGCTGGAGTGCCAAAGGGTATGTGGAGCAAGAGTGCATGTGCAGGGGCAGGTAGGGCATAACCCATGTCAGAGGCCAACAGCTGACCACCTAAGCTGGTGAACAAAGTCAGAAACATTGTTCAGAGCATTCAGGGCTCACCTATCTGTCTTTGGTGTATGTTTCAATTCACACAAAATTCCCAGACACCTAAGGTGCCACTCTCTCTTCATAGATAGTGCTGCAAGGGATGCAGAGAGCATTTTGCACGGGATCTGGGCAAGGCAGAGAGAGTAGATAGGACAGGCTCGATGTGGAATGTGAATGTGTTTTAAGCCAACTCCATAACCACATGTGTGTGTAAAGTTTGGGTCATCCTGCCAGAATAAGAAAATAAAAATACCCCATTGGGTCAGTGGAAAGGTCCATCCAGTGCCAGCAGCGGCACTCCCCGGTCAGGGAGAACACGTGAGCGTCACCAGCCTCTATCTTCTGTCCCCCTGGGACCTCCTCAGCAACCACAGCGATTACATGAAGGATGCTAGAGGTTAGCGATGTCAGAGGATCTTCAGGATCAGACTTGGCAGACACCGCTGCAGAGTGCTTACCTTGAGATGTCCCCTTGCGTAAAAAACAGTTAAGAAGCTAATACTCAGACCTTGCCTATCCTAGTTTACAGGCAAATGGCATTTAGCTTGCCTGTTTATTGTCATGAGTTAAGGGACTGTAGGAATGACAGAAAGTGAAATGCAATTAATCATTTATTATCACCACTGCTACTTCAGGTAGCTGTTATTTGAAATTGTTTGTGATACTGAAGTAGTAGATGGTCAGAAATTCTTTGTCAAAATGTTTTTTACCAGGATTTTAACAGTTCCTTTTTTTTTTTTCAATCAAGAAGAGTTCCTCGGGACCAATATTTGAACTCGAGGCAACCATGTCTTTTTAATATGCCTCTAAGCCTCTTGGCATATCTTGTCCTTACCTCCACCTTTCTTCAATAGGAGTTTTATTGTTGAATTCTAACATGAGGCAGACCCATATTAAGGAAAGTCTGCTGTTAGCTTTTGGACTGGGACTAAGATGAACTTTGATAGTAACCGGAAGCCAAAATAAGGACATATATTTGAATGTTAGATCAGTTCTGAATGTCACTCAACTTGCAAACATGGGCATGTGCCCATGCACCAAACTACTCTCAGAGAAAAAGATGTTCAAATTTTTAATGCAGAATGGTAGAAAAATAAATTTGAAAAAGTTATTATAAACTATCTAATTCATGATTAATAAATGTCTAATATAAATTTTCCAACAATACCAAAGCAGCATAGCTTCTGTTTTTTGAAATAAATAAAAAATATTTATGATTTAAGGAAAACAGTGTAAAAAAAAGCAAATATTATACAATTAAATACTAATTTCTATTCAGGAATTTGCTGTTCCTACCCACTGTTTAAATCTGGAACATTTCACCTTCAATAAATATTTCTATTCGTACATGGTCTTCTGGAACAGTCCCAGTTTAAATGAAAAGACCAGCTTCTAGATTGCCACCTCATTTATACAAGGCTGGCTGGAAAAAGTAAACTGGATGACTTTGGCCTCATTTTTCTAATCCTTAATTATGCAGCAATACACATTTACATATTAGTTCAAGAGGGCTTTTTCAGGAGTAGCCTATGAAGAAAGGAAGAACAGCTCTGAGCATTTTTGCTTTGCCAATTTCTTTAAAAAAAAAAGAAAGAGTAGAAGTGCTCAGAAAATTCCTGCAATTTGCACCTAGGTGTCATGAACTCAGATAACCCTTTAGAAGATCCATTTTTAAGAGTTAACTTTAAAAGAAAAATTATCTGTCATCTCTTTGTTTTTCCCTAGATGTTAGAATGTGAAAGTATTATTTTTAATGCTTTCTGTAAAACAGATAAGCATGTGTGAGAAAGTTGAGCACGGGGAGTTGGGATTTTCAGACCTACAAAATGAATGGCATGCTTGTGTTTTTTCTTAATTTTGCTTTTTTTAAATAAAAAAATTAACATTAAGAGATAGGAAAGTTAGTGATGACTTGAAAACAGACAAGAGGAACCACTGAGTTTGAAGGGTAGATGTCAGTGGTACAAAGTCCAAGTGGCAGGTGGGTACTGGTGGCGTTCCTCAGGGAATGATCTGGGGCTGATAAAAGTTTAAGTGCACCCTCAGTAAGTTAATTCGCAAAAAAAATTCAGGTGAATGGAACTGTCAGTAAACTGGAGGACAGGGCTGCAACTCAGAAGAATCTCATCAAGCTGGAGAAATGGGCTGACAGGAACATCATGAAGATAAATGAAGGGAAATGCAAAATCCCGCCCCTGGAGAGAAATAACCATAAGCACCACTACAGGCTCAGGGCCAACCAGCTGGAAAGTAGCTTGGCAGAAGAGGACCAGTTAACCATGAGCCAGCAATATGCCCTTTCAGTCCTGAAAGCCAGCTGCATATCAGGCTGCAGGGGATAGACCAACGTCTGCCAGTTGAGAGAGGGGATCCTTCCCCTCTGGTAAGCACTGATGAAATAAGTCTGGAGTGCTGAAGTAGTTCTGTGGAGGGCCATCCAGAAGTTGGGACACTGGAGAACATGATGCACAGGGAGACACTGAGAAAAGTTGTCTTGTTCAGCCTGGAAAAAAAGGTTCAGGGAAGATTTCATTGCAGTCTTCCACAGCCTGAATGGGAGATATAGAAAAGTCAGAGCCAGGCTGCTCTTGGAGGTGCAAAGCAAAAGGACAAGGGACAGCAGACCCAAGCAGAAAGAAGCAAAATTTTGACTATATATAAGGAAAAAATTGTTCACTGTGAAGGTGCTCAAACACTGTAACAGGTTGCCTGAAGAAATGTGGGGCATCTCCATCCCTGTAGGCATTCAGAACTCAACTGGACACAGATCTAAGCAGTTTACTGTAATTTTGAAGTTGTCCCTGCTTTGAATAAGGGCTTGGGCCAGATAACCTCCAGACGTCCCTTTCAATCTACATTATTCCTTGATTGTATGTTACCTTGTTAAGTCATAGTGAAAAATCAGATTACATTGCATGTAATAGTTTTACTAACTGGTAATGCTTACAGGACAGGAAAGGAAGATGAGGTTAAGAAGAATTGTACAGAATATGTCCTTAATGAGTACACAGAATTTTGTACATGAGAGAGAAAGTTGAGGTACTAGGCCTTATGAAACACTATCAGGGATCAGGCTTGTGCATGTGTGAGGATGCCTTGTCAAAAAGGTAAGCAGGTGGGGTATGTGATTGTTCCTGTCAGTACCAGGGCTGAATTCAGTTCGTAGTTGGGTGCATGCTATCTAGGCCATTTGCAGGTGACTTATCACCATGATATCAAAATACAGTTCGGGCTTACCTTTAATCTAGACTTAATCAGACATTGTAAATCTCATTTGTGAATTGAACCTCTTGTGGCTTTTCCACGCTTGTTCTGATACTTCATACGCTATACAGTTACCCTTTACATAATGGGGAACCTTCATCAAATGCTGATATAATTACCATTAGTAGCATAAACAATTTCTGAATCAAAGTCAAAGGTCCCATTTTCTTAAGCAGTTGCTAGGGGAAGAGATTATTTTAAGCTTTGAAACATATTTTCCAATTTCCTGGGTCTGTAGTTTTCACGAAGTATGTAAATGTTAAACAAGTACAAATTAATTCTCTGATGGCCTGTCTTAGCAGAGAGCAAATCTGTTAAAGCTTATGTAAAAAGAAAGACCAGTGGTCTTCACGCAAACTATCTACACTAATTAAAGGTCTCTCTTCATTTTATATGATGTTTATCTCCAGCTGTCTGAATGATATAGGCAAAGTCGTTCATTCTTCCCCTTCCCTTCCCTTCC
>VYZM01008544.1:0-16074 GCA_013398915.1 Dromas ardeola | reverse complement strand
GGGATCAAGTGCACCCTCAGCACATTTTCCGATGACATTAAGCTGAGTGGTGTGGTTGACAGGCCAGAGGGACGGGATGTCATCCAGAGGGACCTGGACAAGCTAGAGAGGTGGGCCCGTGCAAACCTCATGAAGTTCAACATGGACAAGTGTAAGGTCCTACACTTGGGTTGGGACAATCTTCATTATCAATACAGGCTGGGGAATGACGTGGTAGAAAGCAGCCCTGTGGAAAAGGACTTGGGGGTACTCGTGGATGAAAAGCTGGACATGAGCCAACAATGCGCACTTGCAGCCCAGAAGGCCAGTTACCTCCTGGGCTGCATCAAAAGAACCATGGCCAGCAGATCCANGGACATGAGCCAACAATGCGCACTTGCAGCCCAGAAGGCCAGTTACCTCCTGGGCTGCATCAAAAGAACCATGGCCAGCAGATCCAGAGAGGTGATTCTCCCCCTCTACTCTGCTCTCGTGAGACCCCACCTGGAGTACTATGAAAGCAGAACAGTGAAAATTATTCAGTGTTACATACATACATAAAGGAACAGTCAGTGAAATTGTGAAGCAATGGTTCAACAGGACTATGGAAGCCACTGCTATGAATGTTTTCAGGGAGGCCCAAACAGAAATGGAACTAAAAGGGCAAATTTCAGAAAAGAGCTCCATTAGTAACATCAAACATTACTTATTACCCAGATACAAACTCTGGCTCAGGCAGTGAGCCATAAATTGCTGATGCCAGAAGCAGTATGGGGGGAAGGACAATTTTTAATTTCCCCTGTGGTTTCAAACTGAAAGAGGGAAGATTTAGATTAGATATTAGGAAGAAATTCTTTACTGTGAGGGTGGTGAGGCACTGGAACAAGTTGCCCAGGGAAGTTGCCAATGCCCCATCCCTGGAAGTGTTCAAGAACAGGCTGGATGAGGCTTTGAGCAGCCTGGTCTAGTGGGAGGTGTCCCTGCCCAGGGCAGGGGAGTTGGAACTAGATGATCTTTAAAGTCTCTTCCAACCCGAACCATTCTATGATTCTATGATTCTTTGTTTTCCTAGAGGCCAGTTCCTGGTCATATTTGAAGACAGCATACTGGGCGAGTGGGGCCTTTGGACTGATCCATTATGACCATTCCTAGGTTCTAAAATAACATCCCACAACAAAAGGCTATTTTGAAACTCAAAGAAGAGGAATATCATTTCCACTTACTGTATCATCCGTTGGCAAATCAAGTGCATACTCTTGACAGGGAGAGCACCACACTATGAGTGACACAGGAATGCAATGGTGCAGCGTGCTGGGCAGCTGAGCCTTCACTGTGTGGCCTTCCTGAAGAACGGACTCATTCGGATGTGACAGTAGCAGAAAAAGCATTTAACTCAAACATTGGCTGATCTTTACTCCACATGCAACCATTTCATTGGAATTAAATCTGAATCAACTGACAACCTGCTAAAACATGTTCATATTTCATTAGACATATTTGGAAGGCTTGGCCCTCTAATGGGTTATTTAATCTATCTCTATATAACACATTTAGGCAAGACTGATAAGACTGTCCATAAACCATTCTTCCCTAATACGTTTCATGTGTTGGTTCACACACACACCTTCACTGCTGATGGTTCCCACTGTGAGCATAGTTAGTTTATCTGTTGCCTAAATGTTTTTAGTTTTTCTCAATCTAATCTAATCTAAAATATGCCTGGTACTGAGCTGGGGGAGGAGAGCCTATATATCTGCATTTGTTATAACATTTAATTTATGAGTTCCTAAGTGATCATTTAAAAAAATTTGAGAATCAACTTTATAACCTATTATCACCACTAAAAATGATAATATGAGACAAGTGCTTATGACATTCTGCATAAAATATAAAGAAAACCAGGTAAATTTCAGTCATTGCCTACAGAAAGTATCACTACTCATTTAGATAGGACCACTGGAATGTGGCTTAGTACACTTATTAAAGAAAATTCAATGCAAAACCATCATAAACCTAAATATTACCAAATATCAGTCTGCTAGTCCTATTGGCAACTGATTTGTTCTGTGTTCTTGAAAATAAAATTGGATTCATGTAACCAAACTTCCCTGCCTGCCTCCACAGGCCAAAAGCAGAATCTCAGCCCAATCTGTTAAATTCTTCAAGTCACGTCATCTAGCAGACCAGATAAAACAATCTGGCATACTGCTTTGAAAAAATTACTGTGAAGAAGTGTCTTAGATGTATATGCTTTCAGAGAGAACACTTATCTGCTTCAAGCTTTTCTTCCCAACTCCCTTGTGTAGGCTTGAAGAAAGTTTCACTCATTTGCCATCCTGCTCTGTATGACAATCTTTCTGTGTCATGGCAAAAGTCCTGCATTTACGGGACCGTCTGCGGCTCTGCCTGCAGGAGAAGTGCCCTTTGACCCTATGGGACAGAGGCAGATTTGTAGGTCTCGGTCTTCATGGACTTTAAGCTCATTTCTACAGCTGGTTTACTCAAGAGCTCGCTTTACTTGCAAAAAAATTTCTCTGAAGTCCAGTGCATGATTAATGGCTCTTGGTTTTAGCTTCTTGCCCTGTGCTCTCCTCCCCTCCCCTGCACACCACATCACTTGCTGTAGCCTAGTTTTAAAATATTCTAGGAGCTGCGTTTTTCCTTTACGACACAACACATTCAATAGCAAATTTTAATGCCCTCTTCTTAATTTATAGGAGAAAGCACTCACCAAAACATGTGTATCATTCACATGTGTCATTTTTATGTTTAGTGATTCACATCCAGAGTGACAATGTGGGAGGAACTTTTCACACTTTCCAAAAACATTTTACAACTCAATCATTTGGAAAACTCATTAGAAATGTCAAGGAATCGCCAAACAATGTAATGCCAGGAATACCATCAAATTTGTGGTCTCGCAGACTTAATAAAAGTTCTTTTAAATGGACAGCACTATACATTCATAAAGTCATAAAATCTACAGAAAATACAGAGAACTGAAAATCCACTGAACAGCATTTTCCACACTTATTTATCCTGAATCACTTCCATTGTTGTTTTTTGAGAAGGTCACACATAACCATGACCTCAGAATTCAGTGTAAAACTGACATTTTAATATAGGCTGAATAGGATAAATTAACTATACATGAAATGTAATGGATTAAAAGTACTCCAAAGAGGACAATGCTTGAATTGTTTAACAACTTATCAGTCAATGTTTTAAGCTTTTATTAAGGCTGCTGTAGATAATGCCTTATCAACTAATACTGTATCTTTGTAGCAGGCAGCATTTTCCTATTACTGTCTCTCAAAAAAAATATTACAATACTTGTTTGGCAACTAAATTGTAGATGCAAAACTCAGTTTAGATAAAAGAGGTGATGAACTACGTTACTGAGAGAAACTTAAAACCTGAAATCAAGTTTTTTGAATACTATCATAAAAATGAAAGTGATAGTAATAGAAAACCAAGACACTTCATTTCAAGTTGATGTTAACACATTTTCACTTTTTTGCAGATTGTTAGATGAACCTGTGTTTTGGGCAATTTGGTAGTGATGAGAATAGAGAATTTGTTGCTCTATTATAAATTATGCTAAGTACCCTACTGACAAGCAACTGTAAGCAGGACTTCCATGGACATGTATTCATACACATGATCGTTTAGAAGCCTAACATTTCTATTTAAAAGACATGTCTATTATCATAGTGAAATATGTAACGTTTCAAGATAGCGCATATTTAACATTTACTTGACTTTCATAATATTGGCAGAAAATAGTGATATTGTTTTGTTTACAAGTTTATACTTTGAATGTTTTATTTTCATTTAAATGAAAAGGTAAAAGTACAACTCCCTTGTGAAGTTAAGAAGTCTAGGTTAAACAAATAGTGAACAGAAAAACAAGTAGAAGAAGAGCTAAAGAAGAGATGCACACCAAAACAGAATTGGATATACCTAATTTTTTCACCTCTATTTTACTAGCATAATTAATTCATAAAAAAAAATCTATGCTCTTTTCGATTGATTCACTGAAATAATGTTATTTTCCATGTCTTTCCAATAGCGTATATAGCAATAGCTCTGTTAGCTATAATACAAGTACTAGCAGTTAAAAGATCCGTGCGTGTATCATTCATGTAAGAGTAAAATAACATAAAAACAAGATAAATCTTAAGTTTCTTATTCATTCTTATTGGCCCTAACAGCCAAATGGCTAAATTCCCCTATTAGCCAAATAACTAACATCAAAGCATTAGCTCACTGCAAACTAAAAAGTAAATTAGTGTTTGGATTCCCTTAGTACCTTCAATTCCTGTTGTAATGGGAGAAAAATAAGTCCTATTTTTACTGTAAAAATGTCCATTTTGTACCCATTTCAGACACAAATTCAGATTCCATTCCAGAGCCACGGAATCTGCCTCTGTACCATTTATACATACTGGTTAGTATTACAAAGTTATTATTTAAATAAGATAGAAAACTGATCAGCTTATTTTTTGAGAGGGGAAGGAATTTTCAGTTGTATCAGTTGTATGTTCTGGGCTCACCAGGTGGCTGCATGAGTATTACAGTCAACCTAAGGAAAAGAATAGGAACTAATAGATGGGGCCAGGACAAGATCACTTCCCTCAGTAGCAGCCTAGTAAATTTTGGCCTGTAGCCACAGGGAGCCCAAATTAGATATCAATGATAGATGTCAACGGGAGACAAAACTTTTTCAAAGGGTGGGACACATAAGAACCTCAGGAAAGGAGAGGGAAAGAAACAACCAGGTTTTGGTTTACTGGTGTGACTGTGGAGCCATTTCAACTGCAAGAATACAAGGTAAGCTGGGAAGATTCAACAGTGCAGAAGACAAGCTATAGCCTTCAGGACAATGATGCTGGAAAAACTCAAAAACCTGAATCCACCTAAAAGACTCTAGACTGGTAACAAAACTACTAAAGGGAAGAAGAACAAATAACACATTTCCATTGACTCAAGAACTATGTTGGTTTTGAATCTATGAGAAGTAGACATATTTGTGGGACAAAGTACGCAATATGCCGCTTTCCATCACCTGTTTTCTGAACAGTTTTTCCGCAAACTGAAAGCCAGAAGGCTAATATCCCATGCAGAAACTTCTCAGAAAAGTTGTGCATTATCTTGAGATTCTGCATTGATCCCAAAGAAACTTTAGGCTGTAGGGCTGCCTTTTGAAAGGTGTAACACATGGAGTGCCTAACTCTAGGAAACTTGCTCAAAGGGGCATAATCACTAACATAACCTATCAAGACTGAGAAATCTTAGCACGCACGAGCACTAAAGCTGTGATCTGACACAGCAGTATAGTGGAATTCCAGGAACAATAGCCTGAACAGTCTTTAGCAATGTTTTACAACTCAAGCCTTGTGCATCTGTGTGTGTTCACATGTACTCATGGGTACCTGAAAATTACAACTTGTGTAAAAACAAAACTAGCTGCAGCAATTGACTTCACTTTAGCCAAGTAGAACTGAAAGGGAATAAACTCAACTAATCTAGCAGAAGAGCAGGCAAATTTTGATGACGTGCCTAAGTGGAAATCCGAAAATTTCCAAGAAAACTCAAAAATTCTAAAGCAGACTTAGTTTGGCACAGAAAAAAGTGAGCCAGTCTCTAGCTCCCTTCCAGCCACCAGCAAGCCAAAGCTAAAAAGGAGCCTACTTTAAGCTCAGCAATACAAAGCATGAGGTGCCTTGTAAACACAGGTGATGTGTTGAATGGTTTGAAACACGTTCTTTGTGAAAGCTTCACACATTTCAGTGTACTAATGACAATATTCACAATAGCATGGTCATTCTGGACTTGTATGCAACCTTGGCAAGCTAATTTTGAAAAAGCTTATAATTTTCAAAGCATAGACATCACAGTTTTCTGAAAACAAGACTCTTAATACACACTTCAAGTTAAAAATCCTATAAATAAAGCAACCGAAAATATTTAAACTTTTGCATCTGTCTTGGCTTAAGCAGACAACAATTTTGTTTTACTTACTCTAAATTTTAGCGACTTTATTTGCTTATCTTAAAATAGTGTATGTTCAACCTTTCAACCACACAGAGTGCATCAAAAACAATGTAAGAGAATTAGTTATTACAGGACTTTTCCATTTAACCATTTACAAGTAACTTGCTCACATTGTAAACTCTCAATAAGCTATTTTAAGTTTGACTTGTTGGTTTCTAAAATATTTTCTGTAACAACCCATTTGTTGTTACTTCAGAAAATCTATTAATCTGAAGTAGATGGGGGCGAGAGGGAGGAAACAGATCATCTCAGAAAGACTACTTTAAGAGTTGCCTGGTGTTTCCCAACTTCCTTCTCAAGTCGCTGATTCAAAAACTGGAAGAGGTTTTTGCTATGTAAAAGCCTAAATGTGCAACCTTTAGTCAGAAGAACATGTTAAATCACATGTACATTAGCAGGCCACTTGTGAATATAACTTGACCATACGAGAAAGTTCAACTCCGGAAAACGTCTTTTCTCACCATAACTCAAACAAAGGACAACATTTAAATGCATAAATGCCATTTTTTAATTGGGACATAACAAGGATAGAGACCTAAATCATATTTTCAAATCAAGTTTTCAATAATGCTCATTTTAAAACTCAAGCAAAAATCAGTTTCTGGTTTAATGCAGAGCAGATTCTATTAAAAAAAAAAAAAGAAAGAAAAAGAGGTAAAAGAGGTTCTGCATAACCACTTCTTAGTCAAATACACTAAAGTTATTTGTTTGTGTTGGCTTTGGTTTATTTACTTTTGCTTCAGGAATTAACTTCAACAATCTTACATGACACATTGTGGTACAACTACTATTGAAATGAACTAGAAAAATAAATCCTTTATTATAATACTAATATTTTATTTGCTTCTTTCTGGATTTTTTCATGTAAGTTATTGAAAAATGTTCCATTGATATTTAAAGGCTGCTAAATTACATATGGAAACACTTCCACACTTCATGTTGGAAAGCTATTTCCAAGTTAAACTAGTAAATTAAAAATTTAACTCAGGCTTTGACATTCAGGAACAGTAGTGTATTGCCTGAGTGAGGAGTGAAACATCAAATCATCAAATACACTTATTAAGGAATGCTAAGTTTAGCATAGGGGAATCTGTTTTGCACTTCAATTTATTTCTAATTTTACAGTAAAATGGTCACGATTTCCTGAATTCACTCACAGAGGAAAAGTAGTAGTAAGTTGAAGTGCCTGCAAAGGGAGCTTATTCAGGAGTAGTTTATTGAGAGTAATTCCAGGCACAGATAGGAATCTCCAAGACATCTGTTTACTTACAGAGATTGTCCTGCTGTTATATGAAACCTAATGCGTTGTGGAATCTGACTGAAACTTCTTTTGGAAGATATTGAGAATTAATCTCTGTCCTGAGGTGGTAATTAGCAGACATTGAAATTTGATGAAAATCATGAGTACAACTCCGTAGATGTGATTTGTACCTCGAAGTATGAAAAAATGGGAAAGTTTGGAAAAAATTCTCTGTGTTTCAAAGGAGAATGTCAATACTATCATTACTTAACATCTATATAATTAACTCCACATGCAGGCACTACCCAGGAGAGATCCTTGTGGAATTAGGGAGGAAGAAATGTTCCAATGCAATTGCACCCAATCTTCAGTTGAGACCGCTGAGCGTTATTGCAAAATAAACCACATTAATCAGTGCTATGCAGAAAATTCTGTGCAATTTACTTCAGAAAATATGAGCAGTGGCTTTAAAGGTTATCTTTTACACTAAACTAAATGTTGTAACAGTCTTTCCAGCCTTTAGGATCAACCTTTGCAAGCTAATATTCAAGCACAGAACATTTGCAATCCGGAAGAAAAATCCCAGTTGAACATAAACACTGATTTCTACAAACACTTACCTTCTTTTTCTATACAGCTTGCACACACACCAGCCTCTGAACAGAACAACCATACAAACTTCAATTAGGTTTAGGAAATATACCCAAAGGTTTCATTGTATGTTCAGATACGCATTTTAGGCTTTCATAATCACAAATATGATAGTCTGATTACCAGTACACACTGATAGTACACCAGAGATGCACCCTTTAGGCAAATACTGCACACTAATTCACACCCACCAACACACCAC
The DNA here is from genome assembly GCA_013398915.1 of Dromas ardeola. NCBI lineage: Eukaryota > Metazoa > Chordata > Aves > Charadriiformes > Dromadidae > Dromas > Dromas ardeola. The sequence continues at coordinate 7,945 of VYZM01008544.1, read as the reverse complement.
TTTCTATATATTTTCATACAGACGAGACAACTGCACAGTTAACACTTTACCTAATTTCCTTCCAATTCACTGTATTCGTTCCCAAATCACCAGTCAGCTTCCTTGGATACAATAAGAAAACTTCTTTTTTTTCTGAAATTGTTTCTTTTCCTCATGAAGGATAAATGAATAATCTGGCAGAGGATTACAGTATATCTACTTTAAACCATAGTGATGACCTGTAGTGATCTATTTACAGTTTAAAGACAGTTCTGCTATCTTTTACTCACAACTGCTACACCCTGGGGAGAATAAAATCTAACATTACAAGCATCCCTACGTCTTGGCCAGTACGCATACAGAAGACAGATAACAAAATCTTTATAGAGACAGTATTCAGATCAGAGTAACAAAAATAGTATTAATTAAAAGATGGAACAATACAGGAAAATTTATAATGCAAAAAAGAAACAAAGGTAAAGAGAAAATGTAGGAGCATAACAGAGGTGACAATAAAAGTTTTTTTGAAAAAAAATATTCAGTAAAGTTATGACTTTGCTTCCACTATGTCTGTCTTTCCAACATGGAAGTGTCTGCAGCCAGCATATGCATCCAGTCCATGGCTCCTAGGATCCTGCAGAATAAAACTGCAACAGTACCCCTGCAGGCTCATAATGCCGCTAGGATTCGGGTATAGCATTGATAAGAGGGGTGGCACAAGGAGGGATGAACCCTCTCCTATCCATTCTGGTTTAAGCATCCCTATGTCAGATATCATGGTGTGGGACTGTTCCCACAGTGTGGAGATGCCCGGGTGGGGAAGAGAGAGCACAGCTCATCATCCATGTGCAGCCTGATTACATCTCCTCTCTGCAGCCCTTCCTTGGTTTGGGAAGAGCCAGAGAGAAACTGTAGGGCTGCATGGCAGCTGGAAGGCTAAGTTCTGCCAGTGCCCCAGAAAATGAGGACTAAGCCCTCTTTTTCATCCATCCTGTATCAGAATAATCTCCACTTAGACACAATGACAAATGAGGGACATCTGCTTTGATACATTTCCAGCATTCCAGACCAACAGGAAATAATTTTCCTATTGGTAAACTCTGACATTGGTAAGAAAGTTATCAAGTTTAGAAACTCAAAATCTGCCTTAGAAAGGAAAAAACGGGCTTGTAGTGTGGTGTAGGAGGACATGTAAACTTCATTTTGAAATACTCACACACCTATATGTGTAAGCATCATATATTAAATAACACATAGCAATCACATGTGATAATAACATTCTGTATGTTTATTCACACAGTTGCATTTTTCTTAGTTACTTAACTATTACAAGGAGGCAGGACTTTCAAACAGCTATTTTTTGCTACTTATCAAAACTAATATTGACTAAAAGGTCTGCATCTGGCACATTGTCCTGTTTTGCGTTCCAAACAGCGTTAGTATCCTGAGAAATGCTGAGATAAACATTTCTGTAGGCTCTCCTTCAGCATTACAAACGTTCAGCTAAACTTCTGGACACAAATGGTTTAAACTGAAAATTCAATCACTTCCAGTGATGAATATGTTAGGAAAAGTGTTCTACCCTGCTACACTTTGGCTATATTTACATTAGCAAGTAGGGCAGCAAAAAAGGATTACATCTGTAAAGAGATTTTCTGCTAGGGAACTGACATGTATACTATATTTTACCTCAAGTAAAGTCTAGTCTAGATTTGTGGACTAAAGGTCTGACCACAGCTAGGATGCATCTTCTTGTTTAACTTCATCAAAATAAACCCATTTGCATGCTCAGACAGTGCCGTACAATACACACTAAAGTGCAGCAAATGGGGGCGGTTCAAATTGCACTCGTAAACTGAATTGAAATGCTAACGCAGAAACACCTTTTCTTACAGGCAAAGCATCCCACAGACCTATGAGGCATGGGACTGGTTAAATCTGCGATATTATTGATTGCACTCTCTCTGGGTCAGCATGTTTCTTAGGCATCCAAACAACATCATATTTTTTAAGAATTATCATTCTTAAGGACCTGTTGACTAGTAGCTAATTCATTAATCTGTTTACGTAGATCACATCCATGTACACTAATTGGGTTATTGACATAAGATGTATAGGGAATTGCAGTTAAGACTTTAAGTTCACTCACTCTGTGTGACAGGTAAGCAAAGCTGCGAAAGGGGAATGAAATACCAGATGTGAAATATTATTCGTCCTCCTAGACTTTCATGTCTCCCCGAAATGACAGGATAAAGCACCATAGACACTACCAAAAGCACTTATATTTTCTGATAACGGCTGACAACCCATTGCCCCAAGTTAAGTTCAGTAGCACAGGAGCAAGCCAAGGATCCAGTCCACTTACCAGGTAGGAAGATGGCGGCTATGCTACAAGTCTTTATGCAGTGGGAACCAAACGATTAAATTTAATCCATTGGATTATGATGTGAGCAAGCAGAAATTCTGAAAGGAAGCATGTAAAAGCCTAGAAAACAATTGCATGCAAAGACCAGGAAATTGTTCCATAATAAGGAATAGTGATCATTGAGTTAGTTTAGGCAAATTTTTTAATTGTTTGATGAACTGATAATAGAACAAGTACTTCCCAGATACAAATGCTGGAAAACAGCTAATTTATGAACAAGGACTGAGAAAAAGGCAGTATCAATTTGAAATATCAAGATAAACATGCCAGCTGACTTTTGTTTATTTATCGTACCAACTGACAAGGACAGAGAGAGAGAGAGAGGAAAAAAAAAAGCCTCATCATCATAATCCTGTCTTTATTGAAACAGCCAGTCACAGCATGCCATTATCCCCAGTCTTATGATACTCATTTCCAACAAAAGGACCATGAAATTACAGAAATTACAGAAAGAAGTTTGCAGCTCTTTTGGGTAGGTAGTAGAAAAGATAAACCTACAAGCCTTTTATCTGCAAAAGCTTCTATTTTAATCTGGTCCAGGTCACGAAAAATATTAACTTAGTGGTTTCAATCAAATGTTCTTATCAATGAGGCTCAACCTAAAAGGCACAGACCAAAAACTAAAACACCAAAGTTTTTTACAGAATAACAAAAATGTGTTTATCAAGTTATCTGGGGAAATTCACATAGTGTTTTTGTGTACTGCTCTGTGCTTCTGATAGTAGTTTCAGATTCAGAGATACCTTCAGTGCCTGGTGATTTAATGGTAAAGGTGTGCTCAGCCACATGAGTCACTTCGTATCTCCATGGGCTGTAACCCTTATTTCTAATTCAAAAATTAATGTCAGAAGAAAGTCATAGAATTCTGATTGTCATTTTAGGCATCAATTGCTCATTGGACTCTACAAATGCCACCCCATGACACCAAAAATAAAACACAGCCTCTCTAACTTTAATCACAACTTTTGCAGGCACAGGATTTTGCCTGTGTGATCACAAGTGAAAGGCACGGGGCATTTCCCAAATTTGGAAAAGGCCTTCATAAGGCATTTTTTTAACGTCTACATCAATTTCTCTTGCCTGCTGTCATTTAGTGAAAACTGCTGGTAGAAATAACAATCTCTCTGAACGGTTTCTCAGAACTTTAACAGTCGAAAAGGTGATACTAGGAGACACTTCTTTTTAATTTTGAAAAATCCTGTCAGAAGAAAATTAATGTATATTTATCTCAATTATCAAATAGAGTCAAACAGCAAAAGATGATCCTTTTTTTTCTGTATTCTAACTGTAAACCAAAATGAATACTAATGCAATAATGCTACATCAAACACTGTGATGAATTTAAACTGGCAAAGGCTTGGTTGTACGATGACAGCACTCCCCCAGAGAATAAGTGCACAGTGCATTGTCCCTTCTAGAGCTCAACTTCAAAGCCCTTGAAAATCTCCTTTGAGTTTTGAACCTTCCAGATCAAAGCCTTGGAGTTCATTTATACTTTTAGGATCAGATGAAGGCAGGCAGTAAGACAGCCGTGATTTAAAGGATAAATCACTTCAGAACAATGTCTATGAACATTCTCTATGGCATTACACTTGAAACTAGGTTTAGAATGTAATACCACACAGGCACATATTCTGTTTCAGGAAAACTGAGGCAAAACAACATTATTTTATTTTACTTTTAACTTTCCCAGTGGAATTTACCTTTCTATTTTGCAAGTTTGTTTACAAAATAACTCCCCACATAGGTCTAAGACCAATGTCTTGATGATTCACACCCATGCCAATTTATACAGAGGCTGGGATTTAATGTCCCTCTGTTTGCTGAGTTAGAGAAAAATAAAGATTCCAGTGTTTAAAAGAAATGTACACAGAAATCTAAAAGAATAAGCCTTCCTCCATCAAATAAACAAACAAAAGTCCTCTGGACCAAGCCTGTGGTTTGACGTGCATGCAAGCTCGATCAAAGCATGCCTTGTCCAATCCTGCTACATATGCATGGTTGAAAAGGACAAAAATAAGCCCTACAGCAACTCTGTTCACAGTGAACAATGAGATCATAACATGAGTTCAAATATCATACATATTCATTCCAATATTTATAGACTCTTCTGGTGCGCTTAAACATAGGAAAGCAATAATCAACCCAGAATGCTATCCAGACTCAAAAGCACATACATGGTTGGTGAAAAGGAGTGGTTTAAAGGCTTGATGACTTCTCTTGATTGACCATATAAAAGATTCAAGCCCATGGCAGCTGTGGGTCATTGTCTAGAAGTAAGACACCCTGCAGTCTCAGCACAGTTCTAAGTGACTTGATTTTAGGAAGCCTGTAGCAGAGCTGAGAAGTGCAGCCACAGCTCCAATCAACCACCATCCTTTCCTCTTCTCTAATACACATGCTGTGGTCATCTATAGACAGTGTGCAAAAATAGACCACCGCTGCTTCTCTGTTCTTGCAATGTATAAGTTACCTTTGCCCCTCCAGAAGGCAAATTATGCAGTGATTTGTCTAATTCTTGAGATATCATTTCTCTTTCCCAACTTGCAATGTTTTTCCTTTTGTAAACACACTGAACAGTGTATCCTAGTGGGTACGGATCTGTAGGGAACAGCAAATGCCCAGTATGAATGCTGTACTGGGACTTAATTTTGTAGAAGACATGTAATTTTAAAGGCCTACTAAATAAAAACTCTGTTTCTAACTGTATACACATTTACAAAATCAGTGGGAAAGAATTTTACTTTTCTAGAGTCTCCTCTGGACATTTTGTGAATCATCTGCACAAAACTGAATATTTTCAAATGGAAACTTTTAAGATCTAAACAAACAACATCGACAGGGTTTTCTGAGTTTCGTTTTGAATCATTTGCAGAAAATTGGTCAGGGTGGGGTTGGGCAAAGACTGTATGAGAATTTGGGGGAGAGTCTGGAGGGAACTCTGAAGAGATAAATTTACAAATCAGATTAAAACCCCAATATTTTACAAAGTGCTTTTAACTAATTAAACTTCTAGACTATAAAATTATTTAATAATGTCCAAGCACTGTATTATATTAAGAATTTTTTGTTTCTTCTTACTGTCAATGAGGTCAAATACAACCAACTGATATGTACCTCCCAGTAAAAAGACTAAAATGCTCTGTGTGTGCCTCAAAAAAGTCAATGTGTTCAGACAAGTTTTGATTAACTGCTCAATACAGAGAAACACTGCTGTACTCAAAAAAAATTACGTGTTTCTGATTTGCTTCCTGTCAAATAAAAACAAAACTTGAAAGAAGACAAGGGACAGCTCAATGGAAAAAATTTATGTTCTTTACTACTCACCTATTAAGTATTGCAAGCTGTTGGATGAAAATAGTATGCACGATTTGCTTCCATATAAACAAGACAAGGATTTACATAGATTTCACCTTTTGATTTGACCAATAGAAATACTGGAAACAGATGACACTGCTGTATTGGAAAGTTTTGGGGACTTTTTGCCCTATGTTTTAATTGTATGAGTTAGCCTAAGCAAAGAAACTACCCTTCTCTCACAAAGCTCACCTTGGGTAGTCTCTTAGTCACACCTACAATAGTGTGTGTACTCCATATAAATGAAATCTTTCCCTGCCCTCAGTTAAGGCTATAGTAATAAGTATGCTGCATTTGGGAGGGATTTTAGAAATGTTGACTGAATATACATAGATGGAAGCAGAGTTAGGCCAATCCTAAGCTCGCATGTCTGAAACCAATTTCTGCTAACAGCTGCTGGACAAGATATTGCTTTCTGGAGGAAAGCAAACAATATGTCAATCTATGGTCACTGGTCACTTGAACTACCTACTCTCTAAATAAGCACAAACATTGTGAGCAGAGTCCACTTGGCTTATCAACCTTTGTATAGCTCATCTGCTCTGACTTTATCTGGGTTTTTTTGTTGTTTTTGTTGCTTTTTGAGGTTGTCCTTTCAGATGCAGGAATCCTGCAAGGACGCAGAAGGATTTATAAAACAAAAGCAGTACAGAAAACAAGGTACCAGAAGCAGTGGATAGTTTGGGTAGCCGCTGGAAAATGGCTTTTAGGTATTCCTGCTGCACTCCCCAAAGTCTTCCATTTGTAGAACACACTGTAGTCAACTAGCCAGGAGATTACAGACACACAGCTGACAAGCTCTGGTTGCGACAAAACATTTTAACTTTTAGCTAGTCATTAAGATTTGTTGCTTAACTAAATGAAGACTGGGAGTCAGTAATTAAGATATGGGGAGTCCAAGAAGTAGCACAGACCCAGGAACATCCCAAAATTAAACAATTTCCTAACAAATCAGACACAAAACTCAACTTTCCTAATGTCTTCTACTTCCATCCCTATAATTCTTGTGCTGAGCAACAACCTCTGCTGGATAGCACAGAAGCAAAAGCTGAATCATCTAGCCCCAACCCTGAATTTGTTCAAACTTCTATAATTACACAACCCAGGATTTAAAACAGCTTTGAAGAATCCAGTTCCTCAACAACATGAAATGAGGAAAAAGGAAAGGAGAGGAAAATGCAAGAGGAAGAGCCATCTCTACAGTTGCCTACTTGAATTTCCTTCTAGGGAACTTAAACATTCATACCTGTGGACAACAACTAATGTTAGTTAAAATATTTTCCTACAAATGCTTAGATCTTAACCAATTGTTTTCAATTAAAATTGTGTTTTAATTATTTAAATATTTTATTTTTAAGTCATCTAAACATGGATAAAAAAATCTGTATAAAATCTATTGGGTCAGAATTCCATGAATTCCAAAAAAAGAATTATTAATGACTATTTGATTACTAAATACTGTGGCGTGCTCAGGCAAACTCTTCCTAGAATTTAATGAGAAAAGATACACATTGACCTTCTGTCGATAATTTTTTTAATAGGGAAATCTAAACTAACCAAGTAAATTGTATGCCTGTCTTGGCAACAAACCATGAAAGGAGCACACTTTTTCTTGTATACTTGTCCCCCAAAACCTTTCCTCTTCTCAGTTGTTAAGTTACGTGCATATCTATACTTTCTGTTGCCCTTCACCCATGCCGAGGACAGGTCTGAGAGTCAGAAATCCTTTGAGATGAACGCTAGTATTTAAAATAATAGAATACTACATAACAGGAAAATGTATGCCAATCATCTTAGAAGAATGCAGAAAGCCTCTACTTTATCAAAGGCTTTACATTTTATTGCAAGAATTAAGGAAAACATTGGAACTTACTTTAGATGATGGAAAATGTCAATGTAAATCCTAAACACATAAAAGCAAATACTGATGTTCTGGATTAGAAAAGAGCAAAGCGTTAAAGCATCGTATTTTTTATTCTGTCATTTAATGCATACAATATCTTATTTCAGAAAAGACTGGAAAACATCAACAATTCAAAGCCAGGATCTCTGAAGAAAAAACAAGCAACAAACAAAACCCAACAAAACTCCCCCCTATGGAATCTGGTTTGGGGACAAAAAAGCTGCCACCTGACTATGAAAACATGGCATTTACATGAACCTGTAGAATCATAGAATCATTCA
>VYZM01008542.1:31771-52120 GCA_013398915.1 Dromas ardeola | reverse complement strand
TCCTTGTCTGTGTCCCGTCTCCCCGTGTCTGTCCCTCTGCCCATGCTGGGTCCTCGTCTGTCCCCCATCTCCCTGCGTGTCCTGCTGCTTGTGTCCTTGCGTGTCCCATCTCCCCGTGCCTGTCCCGCTGTCCTTGCGTCTTTGCCCCGTGCCCTCATGCCGCCCCGGGGCCCGACTCCCGCAGCCGCCTCGCACCGCGGAGCGGCGCTAGCGAGGAGGCCCGGCCGCCCCGGGACGGCGGGGGGAGCGGGGAGGGGCTCGGCCCGCCGGTACCTCGGACGAAGGTGACGGGCGCGTCGACGACATAGTTGAAGACGGTCTGAAAGAAGGTGACCGGGTTGGGCACCGACGTGGTCCTCTCGGAGACGGGGGTGCGGGTCGGCGGCACCTTGTACGCCTCCCAGTCGCTGTCCTCCGGCATGGCGGCGGCGGGGAGAAGATGGCGGCGCCCCACACAACCCCGGCGGCGGGGGACGGCGGGGTCAGAGGGCGCCGCCCCGCGCATGCTCCGCTGTGCCCCGGTGCATGCTGGGAGTTATAGTCTCGGCGGGGCCGGGCCCTGCCCCGCGGGCAGACTCAGACGCCTCAGGGCCCGGCCTGGAGGAGCGGCAGAGCCCGCCCTCACAACCCCATCTATTGGCTCTACGTTTTCCAGTCAGAATCACAAAGTCCTCCTTGCCTGGGCCGATGGAGGGGTTTTTAGTCTGCCTCTACGGGTTGCACCGCGCTCAGGGTGCCCACACCTGTGGTATCCCATTAGGAAGCCGTCCTAATTCCTGCTGTTCACGTTCAAGTTGTTTCGGAGGGAGAAGTGTAAACTGAGACACCGGCAATTGACCTTTACCACACCGCAACTGTTACGTCCGACCTGCCAGCTTGGCCCAGCACGAAATGAATATAGCCGCGGGTGAAGCAGGCGGCTAAATTTGTGTCTTCAGACCATCAACCATCTCAAGTATTAGGCAGGGGAGGCACTTACTGACAGCCTCTTTCTGCGGCTGACCTGGGCTGAAGACGTCCCATGGTTCGTACGGCTGGGCTCTGCTAACGTTCGAGCGCGTACGGAGGGACAGTCGGCAGGGCTGGGTTACCAGCCACGTTAGTGCAGCTGGAACGGGGTCGAGCTCGACAGAGCTCCGCTTGGGCTGGAAAATAAGCTTGGTGGAAAGCGCAACCCGGTGCCGGGACTCATCTTAGCGAGGAGGGGGTTGCAATGGACGTAGATCTAACCCTTCGCTGCTTGGGCTGACCCCCCAGCCCCCCTGCCGTGAAGCCAACTGTGTGAGAAGTTGTCCATGTTTCTAAAGCGCTGTTGCTTTCTCCGTGCCTGACTCAGCATGACCTTGCGATTGGGGTTTATATATTTAGCTCTTCTAATTTGGTTTTCAAGGTGCATATTTAACCTGCGCATGTTCTTGTTACTGATTCCTTTGGGCATCCTTTGCCGTTTCTTCCGATCGTTAGCTGTGCTTGTTTGGTGCCATTTGCCTTGATGACACAATGCCCATGAATTCTGAGCAGGCCCTTTTGGTGCGTCGGAATACAAAATAAGTCATTATAATTAACATCACAAAAGGGGAGACCTATTAAAGAACATATTTCTCCTTCAAAGTCCTCAAGCAGAAGGACAGAGATCATGTTCGAGTTTTTTGTAGTTAATTGGCATTATTTGTCCAGAAACTTAATAAATTCTTCCATGCGCATGATGGAATCTTGAACAAAATCCCTTCCTGTTAGGAGTTATTTCTCTCGTGTTGGAATCGAGGGAGAGCCCAGAATCCCTCCAGCATTTACTGATGTTAAAGGGGAGATTTCCCATTGTGCTTTGGGTTCTGGCATTTTCTAGGACCTGAAAGTGAAGCTGATCTTTCTTGTTCTTCCTCTCTGCAGTCCCACCGCAAGTTCTCTGCTCCCAGGCATGGCCACCTGGGCTTCCTCCCTCACAAGAGAAGCCGTCGCCACCGAGGGAAGGTGAAGTCATGGCCTAAGGATGATCCAAGCAAACCAGTCCACCTGACAGCTTTCCTGGGCTACAAAGCTGGCATGACACACACTGTGCGGGAGGTGCACAGGCCTGGGCTCAGTAAGGCTTGGCTGATGGGAGTGGGGAGCCACATCCAGGAGGGAAATGAAGGAACAGACTTGGTGGTGGGAAAGGCTTCCCCTGGGAATGGGTGGTGGAGCACACAGCTTCCAGGCTATCGCCTGTAATGCCGTCCAGATCTTGGATGGCCAAAGGCCACCTCATGGCCAGCATGAGCTGAATCTGGGGTTCCTGGGAAGTCCCCACACTGGTATGGTGACTGGTGGTTTGTTGTATGCTACTGACAGAAGGATCCTGCAGGGTAACTACGTGGCAAACCCTGGGCTTGGAGCATCTTGCTGGGGATGTTTATAATGTTACCCTCCAGGATGCCCACAGGATTGGCGCCAAGCTCCAGGGCAAGAACCACTGCATCCACCAGCCTGGGGAAGATGGGTTACAGTGTGCTGGGCCACAGGGTCTAACCCGTTCTGGGGATCAAACCCTGCGTGGTCCTCCAGCGGGGCTTGTGGCCGTGGGAGAAGGAAGGGCCGAGGCTGGCTGTGAGAGCAGAGCGCAACTTTGCCCCCAGCACACTGCTTGCTCGCTGTAGTGTCATGGGCCACGAATGGCTCCAGGGAATGATCTGATCCTAGATGATGCTGAACACCATTTCCCTTTGCTATCTTGCAGAGATCTCCAAAAGGGAAGAGGTGGAGGCTGTGACCATCATTGAGACGCCCCCGATGGTGGTGGTGGGAGTTGTGGGGTACGTAGAAACACCGAAGGGCTTGAGGAATTTCAAGACTGTTTTTGCTGAGCACATCAGTGATGAGTGCAGACGGCGCTTCTACAAGAACTGGTACGTGCCTCCGCGGCTGGGGAGGGTCCCGGGGGCACTGCAAGTGGGGAGTCTCTCAGGGGTCTTCCCCGCGGGCTCTCTGTGATGCCCAGCCGTTGCAAACAGCTCAGCAACTGGCAGCTGGCCCTGAGGTGGAGTGAAACTGCTATTTATTTAGTCATGCACAGAGATACTGCAAACAGAGATACTGCAAACAGCTCGATGCTGGGAATCAGCATACGCATATGTAAATTTATTCTAATAGTTGAACTAAGTTAGCTCTCTCCACAATATCATATGGCAGCGCATGCTGCAGGTTTGTTTTCCTTTGTGTAGGTTGGGCCCATCTACTCTCCATTAAACTGGAATACTTGATCTGGGGCACCAAATGAGGGGAGTAAAATCAGATTTGTCAGGGGAAAAATTGATGCAGAATGTGACCCCTGGCCCTTGGTAAACTTCAACACCCCAAATCCCACACCAGCAGAGAGGAAAATGGAAACATGAGTTTCATAACTGTAGGAATCATGTCTCCTGTAAAAGTGCCGTTGAGATCCACCCACCACATGCCTCTGATCCCTGTTAGAGCCTGTTTTCTCCTTTCTCCACTTAGCTCTGATTTTGCGCTTGTATTTTGATGGCACTGAGCCAGTCAGTGGGAGACAACTGGATTCCTCGTGCAAAGAGGTTTGAATTACCAGCCCTTTTTCACAGCTCATTATTCACTTTCCTCTTCCCACCTCAAAGCCCTGTGTCATGGCCCCAGCAGCCAGGCGAAGTTTGGGCACCCACAGGTACTTTGTGCCTCTGGGGAAGTGTCTGGCAAGGTGATCGGTCCCCCCACGCTGCGCTGTCTCAGGGCACAGCGAAGTGCAGAAGCACTTCACCATCAGTTCTGCTGGATGATAAACACTTTTGTTGCAGGCACAAGAGCAAGAAGAAGGCGTTCACCAAGTACTGCAAAAAATGGCAGGATGAGGGTGGCAAAAGGCAGCTGGAGAAGGATTTTGCGGCTATGAAAAAGTACTGCAAGGTCATTCGTGTCATTGTGCACACACAGGTCAGAGCCTCACCCCAGGGGGTGGGCAAGAGGGGCTCAGGGTCTTCCTCAGCTAGGGAACAAGGTGAGGGCTTGGGAGCCGGGATCATGGCGGGTGTCTTGGAGGGGTGACAGGAGGCTGAGCTGGCAGGCGCTGGTCGGAGGGTGTGGGACAGGGTGTGCAGGCAATGCGAGGTGCTGGCTGACCTTTCCAGCTACCTCCTGACACCAACCCTGTCCCCTGCTGGGGGATTGCTGGCGGGAGGTGTGGCTCTGGCACGCTGGGGAACCCACACACCCCGTGGAGGAGAGCAGACTTTGCGCAGAGCCTCAGCAGGTGGTGAGCCCGGTGTCAGCAAGGGACCTTAGGCCCCATGATCACCTCAAATTAGCAACTGGTGTCAAATGTTTGGGCAAAAATAACCCATGGGCAGGCACAGTTTTGCCAGATGCTGATTGCTGAATACACAGGGCCCATTTTCATGCTGATCCCTGGAGTTAATGGCTGCTTTGGAGTCTGGGGCAGAGCTAAACTGGCTTAAGGCTTCACTTGTGGCTGGCACAGAATCCTCACAGTCCCGCCGTGGCGATTTGGCAGGGGCTTTGCACAGGGAGCTGGGACTGGGAGAGAACAGAGGCACCTCTTGGTGGGAACTGGAAATAACTGCTCAGTCTGGAGGCAGAGGTTGAACATAAACAAAGGTGAGGTGCTGACTCTGGCTCAGAGCGCAGAGCTGCATCCTAGCTGATCACAGTGTTCAGCCTCAAACGGTGCTCTGGTGATGGGCTTCTCTGGGGCATTTACCATGGCGGCTACTACTTTGCTTAACTCTTGGGGTAGGACGAGGCTGGCCTGCTCCTGTGCTCCCTGGAGAGAGGGTGTGCATCAGCTCCTGCCTTGAATGGGAGCACTGGGAGGTGGGGTGGTTGAGCTCAAAGACAAGGATCTGGGTCCGAGAGATATGTAGGCATGCTGACCCGGGTCACTGGCTGTTATGAAAGGGGTTGACAGTGTGCTAGGGAGAGGTGGTGAAGAGCTGGCCCTGCTCACCTCCTGTGCCCCCCACAAGTGGTGGGTGATGCAGCCCTGCCCTCATGGTCATGCACGGGAGGTGAGGGGCAACATTTTGCCCTAATGCACTGTCTAATGCAGATGAAGCTGCTCCCACTACGGCAGAAGAAGGCCCACGTGATGGAGATACAGCTGAATGGCGGGACAGTGGCTGAGAAGGTTGACTGGGTTCGTGAGAGGCTGGAGAAGCAGGTTTCCGTGCATAATGTCTTCAGCCAGAACGAGATGATTGATGTCATTGGCGTGACCAAGGGGCATGGGATGAAAGGTACAGAGCAGGGAGACCCTTGCCAGGGGCTTGGTTCTGTCCTTCTCATATGGCACTGTCCATAACATAGTGTTGGGCGAGGGGAGTGTTAGCCATGCTGAAAACCCACCAACTTATTGCACAGGGAGTAGTGAAGAGCCTCTGGACCTCAACAATGTCATGCAGTCCCATTGTAGGAGAGTTTGGTTTCCTTAATTTCAGTAAAAGCCATGTTTTCTGCTGTGCCCAAAGTCCTCCCAGAAGGCTCGGAGGCACTGTGAGTACGTAAAGCCATTGCACTTCTCACAAACCCCACGTGTGTGGAGGTGTGGATGTTTCTATGCGTGTGCGTGGATGTGCTCGGCAGGAACATATCACAGTCTGATCAGATCCATGGGAAGTGAGAACAGTTCTGTGCTCTGGCCTCTCATGGTGGTGACAGCTCTTGGGCTCCTTCCAACATGGTGTCTTCCAAGAACTGCAGAAGAATGATGAGACTTTCCCTTCCCCAGCACTCAGACACCAGCCCTGAATCTCCCCAGTGTTCTCACTGCTTTGTCCGGTCACACTTCTAGGGGTGACAAGCCGTTGGCACACCAAGAAGCTCCCCAGGAAGACACACAAGGGCTTGCGCAAAGTTGCCTGTATTGGAGCCTGGCACCCAGCCCGGGTTGGCTACTCTATTGCTCGGGCTGGCCAGAAGGGCTACCACCACCGCACGGAGATCAACAAGAAGGTATGGCCCAGATGGGCTTCCTCAGAGCACCCCTACCCCTTTCTGTCTTCCTTACCCCCATGCTGTCACCATCCTTCTTTGCATGGTGGCCTCAGTCCCCACCAGCTTCTCAGATGTTTCCCTAGAGATCTGCAGTGCTGCTGTTCTCCATGTCTTTCCTCGTGCTTTTTCCCTGCTTAAGGGACACATCACAGGGGACACACCTTGGTGAAAAACACATCCTCCTTGTGACATCCCTCACTGAGGGCGTGGGAAAGTCGCCATCTCAATTTTGTTTCCCTTGCTAGATTTACCGCATTGGCCATGGGATCCACGTGGAGGATGGCAAAGTGGTGAAGAACAATGCCTCGACGCACTATGATGTCACGGAGAAGACAATAACACCTCTGGTAAAGGCTGAGGGGGTAACAGGGCTGTGACTAGCCCTGGCTACAGGAATCTGAAGTAATTCCTTGCCTGGAGACAACTGCGTAGGAAATGATTTGAAGGAAATTCACTGAAAGAAATGCGGTGATTCCTTTCCTCATGTTTTCAACATGGAAAACCATCTCTGTGAGGTGTTTTTTTGGCCCATTGGTATACCCCAGCATTTCTTTTTCAGCTGATAAGCTGGGCAGAAACTGACAACTTTGTTTGAAAAGAAAAAAAAACTATAAGTGACATTAAGAATCTGATATTTCACAGATAAATATTTGTTACTTGGTTTAAAAATTCACTTTTGCTTAGTAAAAACTGTTAACTTGGGAATCTAGCCAGCTCTGCTTTCTGTTCACCCACATCCTCCAGTGTAGGAAGCAGGGTTGCTGGTTCCCCAGCTCTTGGGGAGTGTTCCTTAGCTGGGATCATGCAGTCAGTGTGGCAGACATGCTCCGGTTGTCCTGAGCAGGTAACCTGAAGGGTGCAGAGTGTCGTTAGCTGGAAGGACTGTCAGTCACTGCCTTCTCTTTCCCTAGAAAAAAGCCACTTGTGGACACATCTGCTCCCATCCAGCTCTCCTGCCTGCCAACCTTCTCTCTGCCTCTCCCCACAGGGTGGCTTTCCTCACTATGGGGAAGTCAACAACGACTTCCTCATGCTGAAAGGCTGCGTCATGGGCACGAAGAAGCGTGTGCTAACCCTCCGTAAGGTGAGAGTGGCGCTGGGGAGAGATGGGCTGTAGCTCTCCACACGCACATTCACCACGTGGAGAATGCCACTGCCTCCACATGTCGGTCAGGGAGACTGGGGGGGTTACAGAGGGCATGTGGCACATGAGCAAGGTGCTCAGCAAGACCATTCGCAGTTAGATTGTTTGTGGCAGCGTGCAGTCGGATGTACTCTTTCTGGAGACTGCAAGCCTGTGTGGCTGCCATGGGAAACCTTGGCCATAAGCAAATTGTGAGGAAATGAGTGAGTTGAGTGAAAAGCAGGCTCATTTCAGAGCTGCTCTGCAATCCAAGGCATCACCTGCCACCTGAGCTACAGGGCATTTCTCCGAGAAGGCAGATTTTCATGGAGCTATTTTCTAATGGATGCACCTAGGATATTTCAACCCTGCTTCCATCGGAGCAGATGTCCAGATCTGCTGTAAAGATAAGCCTGATGCATTGTAACTCCTCTTTTCCAGTCCCTTCTGGTGCATACAAGCCGTCGGTCTCAGGAAGCCATTGAACTCAAATTCATTGATACTACTTCCAAGTTTGGCCATGGCTGCTTCCAGACAGCTCAGGAGAAGCGGGCTTTCATGGTGAGTTACGCTCTGCGCCGGCTTCAGCTCCTGGGCCATGCTTGCAGCTGGGGCTAAAGCAACTCATTGACTCCAACCAAGCATCTGCTTCTCGATATAACAACAGCCAAATGAGTGATCAGGACTGTATTGCATAAAAGGCAGGCATGAATTCAATTCACACAGAAGATATTATGCTAAGGAAGAACATGATGGTTGTGCGAGTGATCCAAGACAACCCAACTAGCAAATAATATACCATATGGCCAACCAGTTTCCATTCACCACAGGATGTTTTAAACAAGCAGTTAACTTGGCAGGCACTGCGTTGGACATATGGTCCCTTTCACCCGTAATTGTGCACTTCTTTGATTTGTTTGGAATGATTTATAACTTTAATGTTCTTAAGAGGAAAAGGCTGGGTCAAATTCAGTCACAAATTTGTGATTCTTTTGTCAGGAAGCTTTTAAAAGGCCGAGCAGTATATTTTTCTTAAACCTAGGGAAAAAAAAAAAAATTAAATAAATCCAAAACAAGCAGAGTTTCCTGACTAGTTTTGCAACCTACACCAGGCT
The DNA here is from genome assembly GCA_013398915.1 of Dromas ardeola. Classification (NCBI taxonomy): domain Eukaryota; kingdom Metazoa; phylum Chordata; class Aves; order Charadriiformes; family Dromadidae; genus Dromas; species Dromas ardeola. The sequence goes on along the minus strand of VYZM01008542.1, from coordinate 43,882 downwards.
GGTGCCTAAGTCTGAATGTGAAATTGAGGAAGCGTTAAGTAAGCCAGGCCTTCAGCCAGCAGAAATTAAAGAAACAACTGCCTGGATACCACACAGACGTAACCCAGGTCTGGATCTGGCCTGTCAGCTAGAAATCCCTTGTGAAACGGGCTAAGCCTTCTGAGCCCTGGGCAGGGGGATTTGCTACGCAGTGCCTTTGCAGAGCTCTTTAGAGGTTAAGCTGTTTTTCTTTATCTCAGCTTGTTCTGCGTTCTGCTCTTGCTGTCGCTGCAAGTCCTGAGTAGCCATGACGTAGACTTTAGCGACAGGAGGTGGTTTTACCTCGTTGCAGATGTTTTCTTTGCCATTTTCTACTGTGGGGTGAGAGTTTCCCCCACGTATACTGTGGTGAAACTTTACATTTGGCTGGAAGTAGAGGCACATAAATAATTCTTGCCATCTGCTCCCATAGGACTTACTTGGTCCAAGACAACCCCATTTCTTAGCTGGTGGAAAGCCCTCAGGCTCTGTTGAGTTGGCTGATGAGGATCTGTGCCTTTGGCTGTGGGAGGCCTTGCCTCCTCCAGGGCTCATACGGCAGCTCAGAAGTGCTCCACCACAGCGGGCTCCTGGTGGCATTCATCAGCACAATTAGTGCTCCCCTCCGTGCCCCCTGACTGCAGGCCAGCCCGCCTGGCTCGGAGCAGGTCATTCGTTGCCACTCTGGCTGCTTTTGTGCTGTCCAGAGAAACAAAACCCTTGTGCAAGGGCAGCGGTGTTCTGCTCCTGATTCCTGCAAGGCTAGAGAAGTCCTGGGGGTGGCTGGTGAATGGTGGCACAGAGCTCCCAGCTGGAGAGCAGAGACCAGGAGCAGCCTTGCACAGCAGAAAGGGGCCAGAGCTGCAGTTCAGCTCCATGCAGCTCACATGCAGCCTTGTAGGCCAGGTTTGTCTGCCACTAACACTGAGAGCTGTCCTCTCTGCTCTCTTCCAGGGCCCTCAGAAGAAACACTTGGTGAAAGGGAAGCCAGGAGTGCAGGAAGAGCTGTAAGGATTGAGATATGCAAGGCTACATAACTGGGTGCCTTCAATAAAATGGCTTCAAGCCATGCCTGCAGCCTGTCTTCCTTCGGGAGGGGTGTCTTGCCTGTATTCAGTGCTGCCTGTGGGCAGCAGTGTGTCCTTGAGGCTCCTCATCAGGTGAGGATGGGACAAGTACCACTTGGGGCTGGCCCATTTGGACAGGGACTAACTGGGACTGCCAAGTGTCTGCTCTGCCCTCTGGGTCCTCCCTTTTCCTTGCTCAATGAATTTTTTCCCACTGCCTGCATTCACCCAAACCACGGTGAAGACTCCCCTTCCTCTCTTCCAAAGGAGAGCAGAGCAGGTACCAACACTTCTGCCCCAGTTTCTGGTGGGAATACAGGCCCTCCCCGTTACCTGCCTCTGCCCAGTCTCACTGACCATCTCTCCCCTCGCTGCCTCTCACACGCACACCCAGGCCCTCCTTTTGCTGGGCTGAAAGTATGACCTGTGGACTTCTCTCTGCACAAAGCCCCACGATCCCAGCCGGCATCCTCAGCAGATGTGGGAACTTGTGTACGATAAGATGGCTGCTAGGTAAGACTGGGCAGTGATGGATTTATTCAGATTTTGGACTCATTTCCCACCCATGTTTTCCATGCAGTCCAGCTGCAGGGAGAGTGTGACGCGTCTTGGAGCTGTGATGTCTTGGATCAGTGGTGATCACAACTCCTTCAGCGCAGAACCAGTCTGGGCGTCCTGCATCCTCTTTGGGAACCAGACAGTGGAAAGCCCAGCCCTCCGCTGGTCCAGAGCTGCCCACTCGACCAGGAGTCCTGGGAACCTGGTAGGAGGTGTATGAAGTTCTTGGGTCTCCAGCAAACCCCTTGCCCTGGGTCAGGTTCTGCTCTGAACGTGTGCTTGCAGTATTTAAGGAGGAGGCTCATCTACAAAAGTGCTGAGGATGAGATGAACCGAGAAGCTCAGACCCCACGGCATAGCCCTGGGTGCGGTCAGTGGCCGGGCCCCTGGCTGGCTCCGTGTCCCAGCGAGGTCCCTGAGCTCTGTGCCAGGTCTCTGCCCTCCCCATGGGGCTGTGCTTCAAGGCCGCTTCTCTCCCTTGGCTGGTAGGTCTCTGGGTGGTCCCCCAGTGGGTAGCTGAGGATCCAGGCCAGAGTGCATAATGGGAATGATGAGATCGTCCATGTTTGGCATCACCAAAATTTTCTGAAAAGAGGAATCCAGAATAAAAAGTAAGTGGTTTTGAATACCACTACCTGACTGGTGACACATCTGCCTGGAAGTGGCTTTGGCAGGAGCCACAGGAGCTCAGGTCGGAGACCGGGACTGTGAACAGAAGGTCCTGGACTCCCATTCTCTCATCAGCAGCTGACTGTGCCTGGCCCTAGAGGATTACCAGCTCTGGATATCTCAGGGTGGGGGCAAGCAGGAGCAGTTTTTCTTTGCCCTACCCAGCTGTACGGCTTCAAGGGTGCTCAAGGCAGAGGTCAGGGACCAGCACTTTGAAGCCATTCAAATGGCAGCTCTTTGGGGGCATTTGGGTGCCTAAATATCTGTGTGGACATTTCTGCTCTTTGAGTAGAGGTCTCAAAGGCGAGAGGCAGAAAACAAACCAGCGGGTACCTTGTGATATATCATACACCTCCCAAACATCCCAAAAACAGAGTGGATGGGTGAATTGATCCCTTCTGGGGGGTGTCTGCCTGGGACTTGCTGACATTCCTAATCCCCCCTGCTTGGGGCAGGGCTGCACATACTGGGAGGAAACAGCTTTTCCTCAAGCACTCTAGTGCTCAGAGCATCAGTGCTTGGAGTTGTCACCCAGGTCATGTTTCTTGACTATCCCAAGTTGGACAGACCATGTCAGATGTTGGCTTTTTGTAGAGCTAACCCTGGCCCAAACTGAGGGCTGATTGCAGCGATGCCTATGCTTCATCTGAGCCCTTTAACAGACCCAGACTTCCATGACAGGCACCTGAAATTCATGCTGCAACTTCTTCTCGATCCACTCAGTGACATGGAGGAACGTCACCTCCCGCTCGCCCAGCTTCGGGCGCACCTTCAACTCCAGCTGGGGCGGGACTCGGAAGCTGTACCTGTGAGGGGAAAGGAAAGAGGCAGAAAGAATCATGTCCTGAAGCCATGTCCAGAGCTGGCTCCTTGGCTGAGCCACCAGAGCAAGGGGACCTGGAGGGAGGATGCACGTGGGTCCCCACACAGGAGGAAGGAGAGCTGGTACCAGACACGGTCTGTCGGCGGTGGGGGGATATTCACAGCCAAGGTCCCTGCCAGCTCCTGCACCTCCACCGTCAGCAGCAGCGGCGTGTTGGAAACCTCCTCAATCTTCTTTTTGATGAACTCGTTTTCAGTGGCCTTCTGGAAGTACTTGGACTTGGCGATCTTATCCACAAAGCGCAGGATCTTCCGGCTTGTGCTGTTACCGCTGACATGGCTAAAACGAGGGGAGCCGCAGCTCCGCAGCGGGGTGAGACCCAGAGCCGTGCTGGGTTTTGGCACCCCCCCGCCATCTGCCGTGAGCACCCTGCGGGGACAGGAGTCCCCTGTGAAGGGCTGCCATGATGTGCTGCGGTGCCTGTGTGTGGCTTTCCGGGGAAACTGGTCCTGAGCCCCTGTACCAGCGTAGTGCCGTGCCTCCCCCAGCATCTCCCCATCCGCCCCACAGCGCAGACCCCAAACAGCCCCTTACCCCTCAGTGCCGAGTGATGGGACCCTCTCCCCCAGGGCTCCCACGGGCTCTGCAGTAGCGATGTCTTCCTCATCGGAGGAGCCGGCACTGGACGACTCCGCGTCGCTGTCTGCCAGCAGGATCAGCCGTGGCCTGGCCCTGTGAGCCCCGGGGAGCATCAGGGGGGTGCCCTGGGGCCAGCATCCTCTCGCCTCTCTCAGGCAAGAGGAGGAGGAGGATGAAACCCAGCCATGCAGTCTCCTTACCCCTCTCTGCCTGCCTCTGCCGGGCCGCTCTCCTCTGCAGTGCTCTCCTTCCCCAGCTTGCAGAGGTTCATCTTCGTCTCGAGCGTCATCTGCAATGAGCCGCTGTAGGTGACCTCCATGTCCACCCAGAGCCCTGCCAGGGAGAGGGACGGGCCAAGCCCCTGTCAGGACTGCAGGGAACAAGGGCTGCTCACGTGCCTACCAAAACCTCCCTGCTTTGGGGACCAGCACCTCGATAACAGCTGCCGTGGAGCCAGCCCTGGGGTCCCTGCCGCTCTGCAGGGCTCTTACCTCGGTCATTGATGGTGGGGTTGGAGGCGCTGAGGATTGAGGGGATGGATGTACCCATGTCCAGCTCCGTCAGCGTCAGCTCATTCATGAAATATGGGAGCTGATGGAGGGAAACCACATGGGGATGGTCACTGCAGCCTGGCACCTGCTGCAGGGCCCTGGGGATGGGACGGGACTCTTCCGAGTGCTCCTTCTCTGATGCTCCTGCCTCTCACCTTGATCTTGCTCAACTTCTTCTGGATCTTGTTGGACACTTGCTCAGCCCAGTATCGCTCCCGGAGGAAGTCCCAGAAGATGCGCCCCACCAGTGCATTCATCCAGGCCGTGCACACCTCGCTGCGCCTGGCCGGGTCCTCGCTGAGCTGCAGAGGGACAGAAGCCACGAGCCCCTGGAACGAGGTGGCCCCATGAGTGGTGGGACCCGCTGGCTGGGCGTTCCCCTGCACTGTGGCTTGGCTTCTCAAACCGCAGTGCCGGGAGGGAGGAGATGAACCACAGGACTGGAAGTGGCTGCACACAGGGTCCATCAGCCCCCACTTAGCCTCGTGTTCTGCTCCCAAGTGCTGGTTTTGTCCCACTCACCTTGGTGGGCGTGGGGCTGCCCATTGCTCCGTGAGACGGGCTCCGGTCCGGGCTGCCCCCCGCCTGCGCCGGCACGAATCGGGCCATGTAGGTGCTGTAATCCAGGAAAATCTGTTGGACACTTCCCTCCAGGTCCTTGGATGGGATGGCGGAGGGGATGTCCTCAGCGCTCCCTCCACTGCTGCTGCCGCTGCTCCGCGGAGCTAGTCCCACACCTGGGGACGTGAGGATATGAGCAGGTCAGGATGGCATGAGAGGTGATGTGCTGCCTGGCCGTGATGGTTGTGCGGTGACATGCTGTGATGCACATGTAGTGACATGCAGCATCCACCCCGGATCAGTCCCGGCACAGAGCAGAGGCCACGACGGCTGCTTCTCACCTGCCCTGGCTTCTCCGTGGCTGCTGCTGGGGGTCCCATGGGAGGCTCGCACGAGGTGCTGGTACCACTCCTCCTTCTCTCTCCCTGTCCGCCCAAAGAGGTACAGACACCTCTCCCTGCAGTCCCCTGGGACGTCCTGTCCCGGCGCCGACACCTTCTTCGTCCCTTCATCCCTCTGTAGCTCCACATCATGCTCCTCACTGCTTCTGCACTCCATATCTGCCGGCTCAGGGAGGAGGATGCAGATGGGGTATTTCTTGTTCCATGTCCGCTTTCGGGCCAGGCTGGAGGGGCAGAGGAAGACCTGCAACACCAGGAGTGGTGGTGAGGTCAGAGCACTGGGGGTCCCCACAGGGGGAGAGTCCCCACTCCCACGGGAGGGTCCTTGGCACTGCCGGACTCACCTTGGCATCAGTCAGGTCGTAGCAGCGGTGGCTGACGAAGACAGCGTCGAGGATTTCCTCCTCGAAGGTGGCTCGGCGTGGGATGTTGCTCTTGGGGTAGGAGAGCTTGAGGGTGGCCCCGTCCAGCGTGGCGAGCACCGAGTGCGTCAGCGAGGGGTGGAAAAGCTCGGGGTCGTAGACGTACAGCTGGTTCATCCAGCCCTGGGTGGGAGGAGAGGGAGCCAGCTGCTTCCCGCTGTGCCGTAAGGGATGGCAGCCTGCACCTGCCGTGGGCTCGGCACCCCCTCAGTGCTGCACCCTGAGCCCTGGGCTCCCCTCCAGCTGCCACCCAGCACCCCATCCCGGACCACCCCTCTCCTACCTGGAGGTGGTGGGTTTCACATGGCTCCCCCGTGAGCAGCTTGGGGCGCAGGCGGCCCCGTGGTCCCTGTGCCGCCGGCAGAGGCTTTGGCATGAGGAGGAGGACGGCGAGGAAGCCCAGCACCAGCCCGCAGATGAGCCCCAGGCAGAGGCCAGCGGCGTAGGGCGGCAGCGGCAGGATGAAGTAGCCATAGGCGAGGAGGGCGATGGAGGTGAGGGCTCTGCCTGGCACCGTGCCCCCCGGCCGTGCTGGCGGCGGCTCCTCAGGGGGTGGCAGCTGGGGCTCAGTATCCCTCTGTGCCACTTCCACCACCTGGATCACGTCCCCGTAAGAGCAGATCTCATAGCGGCAGTTCAGGGTGGGCTCCCAGGGGCTCCAGTCCCGTACCCGGCGTCCCCCAGCCCGATGGCACCCCGTCTCCTGACTCCTGGTGCCCGCCTTCGCCCGGGACATGGGACTGCTCTCCTCGGCCATGAGCCGGCTGAGCCGGCTGAGGGGCTCCTGCACGGCCTCCGACAGCCGTCTCTTGGTGTCCTCCAGCCTGGCCTCCCGCAGCCGGAGCAGGGCGGCGCGGCTCTCCGATGGGGAGACGCTGGGGGAGGACGGGGCCGTGCGGGACTTGGCTGGGCTCAGCCGGGGCTGGGGGGCTCGCGGGAGGTCGGCCAGGAGCATTCCCCGGGGCTGGGGCGAGGGGAGAGGCTTCGTGTCCCCGTCCATGTTGAAAATGAGCCCGCAGCCGTCCCGGCTACCACCGTCCTCCCTGTTACCAGTGGGATGGGGTGTTAGCCCATTGGTGTCCCCGCACCGAGGTGAGCCTGGGGATGGTGCCAGGGTTGGAGAGGCGTCTGCTGCCACCGCAGCCTGGTCTGCCATCGCTCGCATTGCCGACGGTGCCGGTGCTGCCGAGGGAATGGGAGGAGGCAGCTCAGCTCCGTGCCACCTCAAGGCACAGCATGTCCCTGCCCCGGTCCTGCCTTGCCCGTCAGCATCACCATGAGCCACCGAGCAGGAGTGGGGTGCCCCCGGGGACCCCATCACCATGGGCTGGGTGCCTTCCAGACTATTTTGGGATGCCCTTGAGGCCAGGGAGCTGCCAGTGGACGGGCAACTCGTGGCTCTCCCTGTGCTTCCCGGCAGGGATGGGATGGAGAAGGCACCAGGGCAACATGAGCTCAATGACAGTGTGCGGGGAACAGCTTGTGTAACAGGGATAAACCTCAGCCAGGCAATTAGCAACAGGGCCTCCGAGAACCCGGAGCCGTGAGCCAGGTCTGCAGCAAAACAAGGGGGATTTTCCCACACCAGGACATTATGTTGGTCCCAGTGCAACTGCGGGGGCTGTGAGGAGGGATGCAACGCCAGCAGGCAGGAGACTCTGACTCCTCTAAATGTTTCTTGCTTAACCGACAGTGGTTTGGCCCTTGCTTAATGCATTGCATGAACCTGAAATATAGCAAGCCCGAGCTGTGGCCCCGGTTCAGTGTGCAGATACTCTGGAAGCAGGGAGTCGGTAATCTCTGTTTTTACTGGAGGAATGCAAAAGTTTTCCTAACACATAAAGTTTCCCTAACACATAAAGTTTCTGAGCCCTGAGGTTGTCCCTGGCCATGGCAAAATGTTGTCCCATCCCCAAATGCCACCGTGATCCCTCCATTGCTTCACTCCTGCCAAAGGCCCCTCGCAGCATCCCTGCGGCAGGAGCGGGGATGCTGTCCCAGGGGAGCCGGGGCTGAGCAGGATGCTGCCGCCGGCGGGTGCTGCCCCTGGGGCTGCCTTACACCCGGCATCTGCGTCGCCCTGGATCTTCAAAGCACTTCGCTGCCACGAATTAATTACAGGCTGTGCCACAGCTGCCTCCAGCCTCGTTTATATAATCTCACGCTTTGTGGCTTTTGCTTTGCTTCTGATTTACAGGAGCCACTTGTTAACCCTAAATAACCGGCGGGTGATTACTGGGGTGGTACCCAGCACCCGCAGAAACCCTGTCTGTGGGACTGGTGCCATCCAGCCCATGGGCAAGGCTGCTGGCACTGCTGGCACCACTGGCACCCTCCGGCAGATGGAGCGGTCCAGGACACTGCGCAAAGCACCAAAACACCAAAATGGGGAGTGAGCAGAAGAAAATGCGTGTCAGAACTGGGCCTGAGAAGGGACCCCTTCCCTGATGCCATGGACCCCTGTACACCTCCCACCCAAGCACAACAGGTGGGAGGCAGTTGGGACCCCCACTTACCCCTCATTGTGCAGGTTTCCCGGTGGCCCCCTGCCACAGCCATCCCCAGTATCCCCAGTACTGCCCGTCACCCTCCCCAGCCCTCGTCTGTGCCTACCAGAAAGCCCTGGGGCTGGTCCTTGGCTGGTCCTGCCTGGCCGCTACTCCCTGTCCCCACCGGGTTAGGGGGACACCGACTCCCCTGTGCTTGGTGAGGCCTCGGCGCTCCGCTCTGCTGTGCCTGGCTTTTCGTTACCACCGCTCCGGTATTTGTGGGTTTTAAAAGCTAAAAAAAAAAAAAAAAAACAAAGAAAAAAAAAAGAAGGCTGTTTCCTGAGAGACCATTAGCACAGTGGAAGACGGAGATAATAATAGCCTGGGTTTGTATGGGAGTTTTCATCTGGCAGGGACGTCGAGTACAGCGGGGGCTATAGACACCCTGCTGAAACGCAGCCACCTCTGGGGAGCGTGGGTGGGGAGCACCAGGGACGGACCCCGCTGGGTGCCACGGCTGGACCACCAGCACCCTGAGATGGAGGGTCCACACGGAGCAGCCCCGGTGAAGGCTTTGCTGCTGGCTCAGGCTTCAGAAAGCAAATATTGAGCCCAGAGGTGGCCCCGGAGCCAGCTCCTCAGTGCCAGCGCTGACCCACCTTCCAGCACAGAGCGCGTCCCCAGCCTGTGACCATGGGGGCACGCAGGGCAGGGGGAATCTTTTTGTGCTTTATAGGATAAATTGAATGTGATGGTCCTTGTGAGGATTTTCATCAAGCGCTGGGGGTGGCTGGGTGGGCATGGCTGGGTAGTGGATCCAGCCTCCACAGCCTCTGCACAGCACCTGCCTTGCGGAGTTTTGTGAGCCCAGCCCCAGTGGTGCCCAGAAGGGATCGGTGATGTGCGGGATGTCCCTTTGAGGAATGGTGCTTGGGACACCCGGCCCAGGAAGGTCACATCTCTGCAGAGCCTCGCGAGCTGCGAGTGCCCCAGCTGGGCAGGGACACAAGGTCTCTAACGACGGCTGACCCCCCTCGCTGCTCTTGAAAACACCGAAGCCATAAACATCAGCAAGCCTCTCCGCTGGGGACAGGCTCCAAATTTCCACTCTATGCTCTCAGCTCAGGTTCAAATTCAGGGCTTGGACTTGGCCTGACACAGAAAGGCTGCAGCCCTGACGGGGATGATGTCTTTGAGCATCTTCCCCCAAAACGCTCCCTTTCCATGCCTGGAGGCAGCAGCAGCCTCTGCAGCTCAGCATTGTGTGCTGCTCCCCGGCGTTAGGTCACCCCGGGGTGCAGTCACCTACAAACCGCTTGGAAAGAGAAAGTTTCCCCACACCAAGATCTGCCCCATCAGTGCCCTGAGCCGCTCGCTCCCAGGCGGGCACTGCCCGACTGGTGTTTGCTTCTGTTGTGAAATCAGGGAAGAGTTAATTGAAAAACTAATTTCCAGCAGCCCTCTCCAGTTAAGTCGAGGTGCTGGTGGCTGGGGCAGAGGGCTGGTGCTGCTGGCGGGGACGGTGGCAAAGCTCTGCCTGGGCACAGAGGAGGCTTTCATCACCCAGCCAAACGAGCTGGAAATCCCTCATCTAATTATCTCCACAATATACTGCTACAGAAACCAAATTGCTGCGGTTATTAGCGCTGTAACTGGAGAGCTCTCTGCATTATCCTGTGATTAAGGAGTGTGGGGCTTTGAAGAAAGTCTCACTGCAACCTCCAGACATAACTTTGGGCAATGGGTAGACCAGCGCGGGATCCCAGCTCCAGCTCTCGCTCCCGCTTCCACATCACATCACTCCTTCTCAGGGGGTTTACTGGTCGATACTGGGGCGGACTTCATGCCGCTGGGGGAGCGAAGAGCTGGGAAGGCTTCTTCACCGCACGAACGGCTCCAGGGCTGCTGTGCCAGCTGGGATGCTCAGAGCCAGCCAGCCCCAGTGCCCAGCCCCAGCACCCCGTCTGGTCCCCCAGTGACCCACTCCCAAAGCCGCCCTGCCACCCCGTACTGTCCCAGGGTTGAGCTCAGCCTTTCCACTCCTACGGACTTCGCTTCGCCCTCATGTCTCAGCTGCTCTCTGCCCATCTCTCCCCATACCTCCCTGCACAGAGGTTGCTGCTGATGCCAAGAGCAGCTACTAACTCCGTGAGCAAAGGGATCCTGGGCCATCCCGAGACCTTCGCATCCCTCATGGCATGGCCCTTGCAGCTCACGGGAGAGCTCTCAGCCCTGGTTTCAGCAGGACACAGCCCTGGGGAAGGATCCGGCTGGTTCACCCATCACTTTTTTTCATTAGCACAGGCTTCACCTTCCGAAAAGGCTGGGTGGATGTTGCTGCCGAGGCACTGGGTCCCAGCGGCTGCTGTGGCTCCTTCCACTGGCTGAAAATCTGCGGCCCGAAGGTGTACATGTCCCTTGAGTCTATTTGGAGCCTTTCCCGACCCCCGCGCTCGCCTGATCTCGGTAGATCATAGGGAAGGTGCTGTCAAAACAGCACGTCACCTGTTCTCTGTGCCGTGACACGGTGTGTCCTCAGCTCCCTGCCGCCCTTCGGTGCTGCAGCGAGAGCCCCTTCCTCCCCCTGCCCGGGTGCCTGCCACAAATCATCAATCCCCGAGGCTGGAGCGGGGAGCTGAGCCTGCCCGAGATGAAAGCCTGACCTAATTCAAGCAGGCAGCATCCAGCGGGCAGGAGCACCGGCAGTGCTCGCCCCATGCAGGGGTTTCCACACTGGGCACAGCCCTGGGATGAGCTCCTGGCTGATGGACACGTCCGTTGCCATTAGGGAGCAGCGACCCATCCAAGAGCTTCGCTGCGGGCCGCAGGGCTCTGGCAGCAGGGATGGCTCCTCAGGACAGTCCCCAGCTTCCATCCAGAGGGCTCCAGCATTTTTGCTCTTGCACCAAGGAAGGTGCAGTTTCTGTGAGAGCCCACTGGATGAGGACTTATCCAAGGGTCCTCAGATAAAACTAGGGAAGAAGAAACTCGTGGTGCCTGGTTTTTGGGAAGGAAAAGGAAGCCGCACGCAGCTCATCACCTCCCGGAGCCTGCCAAGGAGCCGGCTGCCTGCAGTTCACCTTCAAAGCCCTTACCTTGCCGCATGCTGGGCTGCTGCCTCCTCCTTCTCTGGGAGCCCCACGCACCCCACGGAGGGACACAGCTCAGACCCTGCATCGCCTCCCTGCGCTGGCCTCCGTGGGGAGGGTCCCCACGGGTGACCCCTGGCTCTGCGCTCCGGGGGTGGCGGGATGGGGTGGTCCCCGCTCAGCCTGCACCCACACCCCATCCGCTGAGACCCTGGTGTGTGCGCGGGAGCGGGGGGAGACCCCGGTTCGTCCCAACATCTGCCCAACCTCCATCACCCAGCGCTGCTGGGGGGGCCCGGGGGGCCCCGGCCTCCTCCCCGCGGGTGCCCCGCTCCCGCAGCACCGGTACCTGGGTCAGACGGGAGGTCCCGGTGCCGCCGGGGAAGGGTCGGTCCTGGTGCTGGAGAAGGACGAGCAGTCCCGGTACCGCCGGGGAGACGCACGGGTCCCAGTACCGGGGAAGAACCAGTGTCGGTGGCGGGGGGAGGAGGAGAGGAGGGTCAGTCCCGGTGCCGGGGGAGGAGCGGTGTCAGTGCCGCGGAAGAAGAGCCGGTGCCGGTGCTGAAGGAGGCCGGCCGGTCCCGGTGCCGGGATCCAAGGACTGATGCCGGTGCCGGGAGAGGAGGGAGCGGGGGAGCGGAGCCGGTGCAGGTGCTGGCGGCGGAGGCTCCGTCCTGGTGCCGGTGTCGGGTGTGAATGATGGGTGCCGGGCTGGAGCTGGCCCCGCTCCACCCGGCGACGCCGGAGCATCCGCAGGACCGTGCCGGGTTCCCGTTCCGCCCCGCGCAGCTCCGCACCGCCCCGCGCCCCCCCGCGGGGCTGCC
>VYZM01008542.1:6082-31217 GCA_013398915.1 Dromas ardeola | reverse complement strand
GTCCCTGTAGGGGTTGGCTCGGGGGGGTGCCATCCTGTAGAGGAGCCCCTGTAGGGCATGTGGGTCCTGCCCCATGTCCCGAAAGCTCCCGCTCGCCTGCCTGGCCCTGGGGGTCCGGCAGCAGCCGCAGGCAGTGGCCCACACGGGCAAAGTCCAGCGTGTGTGAGTGTCCCCGTGTCACCCTGCTGTTGTGTCCCCACCGCTGCCCCCCCCAGTCACTGGCAATCGCTGCTGGTAGCCAGCCGGGGAGCGGGGTCGGGGGGCTGCACCCCCAGGACTTACCCCTCTCCTGCTGCCCTCCCCAGGCATCTACGTCTGTGCCAAGTGCGGCCATGAGCTGTTCTCCAGCCGTGCGAAGTACGAGCACTCGTCCCCGTGGCCAGCCTTCACCGAGACCGTCCACGAGGACAGCGTGGCCAAGCGCAAGGAGCGGCCAGGGGCTTTAAAGGTGAAAATTCCAAAACCCTAAGGAATCACCAAAAAAAAACCTCTGTGGGCTTTTTTTTCCATGAGCCTGTCTGCTGAGAAAGGCCACTTGCTGTCAAACCCTCTCCTTGCATCTCTAGGTGTCTTGTGGCAAGTGTGGCAACGGGCTTGGCCACGAGTTCCTCAACGACGGGCCGAAGAGGGGGCAATCCCGCTTCTGAATATTCAGCAGCTCGCTGAAGTTCATCCCGAAAGGTAAAGGCTGCGGCTTGGCAGCTGTTTCAGCCCATGTAGTTATTTTGGGGGGAAGCTGCTGATAGCCCGGCCACGCTGCGTGCGATGCGCTGCTTTCGGCAGGGCGTAGCTGGGCGTTCAGGTAAGCCAAGGAGCCACTTGCATCCTAAATAAATCTCATGTGCATCAGTCTGCTCGGCCGGCGGCTCGGCGGGGGCTCTCTGACCTCCCACGCTGAAATGTGGAGTGTGCTGGAGCTCCTGGATGCAGCTGCGGGTCTCCGCCTGTCCAAGGGGCAGCTGAGCGTTGGGGGGTTCCTGCTGGTGGTGCAAAAGCAAGGGCTGGAAGCTCCTGCTGTGGCAAAATGGGGCTGGGAGAGTTTGCTGGTTCACTCCTGGGGGAAGTCTGAATATTGCAGCTGCCCTACGGGTAGGGAGTGGAGCCGTGGGGAAGGGCAGGGCTTCTTGCCGTGGTGGTTATCATGCTGTTTGCTTCTCCCGACTCAGTAAAAGGCTGTGGGAGGCCAAGTTCAGGGCAGCACCCCAGCCATGACTTGCTGTCCCGCCTGTTGGACTGCAATGATTGTGAGATCTTAGCTGCATATAGCAAAATAACCGTATAAAAGGGGCTGGGGGTTCTGGAGCAAGAAACATGAGCCCTGATCATTTCTCTCTCCCTCTTTTAGGCAAAGCAGACCAGGACCTGAAGGAGAAGTAAGCGAGCTGCTCTACTTGGCACACCGCTCTTGGGCTCATCCTGCCGTCACACCTTGGGGCGCACCGTCTGGTCAAGGGGGCACCGGGAGCAAGAGAAACCCCGAAGAAGCTCCTGGTTTCCCCGGGCCGGTTCCCTCTCAGGGCTGCTCCGATTTGGGATGCCAGGAGGGGAAAAGGGGTTTGCTGAAGCTCTGCACTTGCTTCACCTGTGCCTAAGGGTGTTTCATACCAATTGGGGTGACGCAAAGGATGCGGCTCTTCATTTTACCCACCCTTTCCCCCTCCCCAGCTGTCTCTTCTCCCCAGCACCCTCGCCTCCACCGGTAGCAGCTGCTACTGGGTCCATGTGGCTTTGTCCGTTAGAGCAGCACGCGTGCCTGCGGTCCTGCCTCTGCTGGGCTCTGCGGCAGTTTTGCTGTTGACTTCAGCCGAGCCAGGACACACTCCAGATCACAGCCCTGGGGGGGGCCCATTCTGCCCCGGCACCGATGCAATCCAGAGTCGCTCCGCTGGCATTTCCAGGGAGTAACGCTGGATTAGCTGAGGTCAGAGTCTGGGCTAATCTCTGGTGCTATTCTGGCCTGGGATCATGGTATGAATTGCCCTATATAAACCCTTCCAGGGTGCTAGGGCAAGGATGATTTTATGATCCCGCCTGACAGCATCCAGGTATTTTCCCCCTCCACCCATCTGGCACAGAGTTATAGATTTCCCCTGTCCTCTGGACTTGATTCTGACTTGGCCTTACACCAGATTTATCACTGTGCTATAAACTCCAGGAGAACTTACGGTTCCTCCTTGCTATACTCTGGTGCGAGGGAGGCCAGCGTTGGGCTCATGGGATGCACTTTTGCACAACTCAGGCTTTAGGAATCACGTCTGCGTTCCCTTTGCACTCAGAAGGGCTGTGACACTGATTTCTCCTTAACTCAGCATCTGATTCGTGGCCTTCCCTCCCTGCCCAGAAACCAAACGCTCTTTGAAATCAGTATGCAAGGATTTTTGAAGACGGTTAAAACCTTTTGCTGACCGGTGGGCCTGGTGGCGCGACTCTAGTGCGAAGCGCGGGTGGTTTGGTGAGGCAGCGCTGCCGGCGCCGTTACGGTGTGGCTGTGCTCTGGGCACGTGAGAGGCTTTTCTTGGCCTGCGTTTTGCCTCAACCCCACCGTTACAAGGGCACCGATAAAAAGTGCAACACGCCAGCTCATCACCTGGAGCTCACTGCTGGTCTGGTACTTCTTTCGATACTGAAAATAAAGCACTGATTCGCTGTGTTGGAGAAATAACCTCTTTTTTTAAAGAAAAAGAAAAAAGAACTGTTGATGGCACCTTGGTGCCTCTGCCCTGGGATTCCTCCTCTGCTCAGTTTTCCCAGTTTTGGATGCAAGGATGGGGAGGCTGCCTCAGTGGTGGGATGCGTGCGAGGCAAGTACACATGCAGGTACGGATGCAGGGCAGGTTTCTGTGTCTCCAAAGCCCTGGCCAGAAAGCTGAGAGCAGATTTCATCTGGTGTCTCCATCTCCAGCCATGGACCCGCATCCCTCGGTGCGGACACGTGGTGTCCTGCATCCAGCAAGGTCTCGCAAACCAAAGGGTTGACCTGAGGTTGGTGTGGGTGGTTTTACCCTGTATCTCTTACCGCTACCCCAGGTTTTGCCTTGTGAAGGGGGGATGCTGATGTATTGGAGGCCTTTGGGCATTCCCGGGGTCAAAACTATCACTGGGGAAGGTTTCCTTTTCACTGCAGTTAGCATTTTTGCCCAACTGAGGCTGATTTTAGCTTGTTTCATAGTGTGTTTTGGGTACCTTCTGGGCTGGCGGGATTTTCTGGGCAGAGAGGATACGAGTTTTAGTGCTGCCTCACGATAGTTTCCCTGCACAAAGGTGCCTGCAGGACTGGAAGCTACAGTGCTCTCTGCCTCGTAAATGTCTCTTTACCCCATCAGAGTTGGATACCGGGTTCATGGAGGTTGGAGATTTGGGTTGGACTTTGCCAGACTGCAGTTCCCTCCTCCAAGGGGGTAAAGTCTGCTGTGAAGCGCAGGAGCCAGTGCCGCATCTCCCGCCTGCCCTGCCGCTGGCTTGCGCCCCATGGCATTGCCCTCGTCACCTTCCCGTGCGTGGGTTGACCTCCGGCTCTAATTACTAAGCAGGTTTCAGCTTGAAGGTTCAAGCTGCCTTTCGACTGATTAATGCCCTGATCTGCTGCTTTGCCCTGGGCCTGGTGACCTCCACGTGAGCCCGGGAGGGCAGGAGCTGCCCCTTTGCTTCCCACCCTGGAGCACCGTGGGACCATCCATCCCTGGGCCACCTCCTGCCCCGCTGCCCCTCGCCCACCCCACTGGGCAGGGCGGTATTTTTGGGGTAGTTTCCCCTGAGATGCTGTGGTGGAAGGAAACCTCCCCAGGGGTGCCAGTGGCGAAGGGAGGGTGATGATTCCTCCCGCTGGTGGGCTGTCCAGTGCCGGGGGACCCAGCCATGCTTCCACGCTGCCTTGCAGTTCGTGGACGCGGGCACGGGAGGGTGCAAGTGCTTTTCCTAACCCTTTCCCAGGCGCTGTAGGGATGGAAGGATGAAACTGGGGTGGGCACGGCAGTGGCTTCGCCTTCCTGTACATCCACCCTTGCAGCAGCGAGAAGCAAAATTACCCAGAGCCAAAAAAAACCCCACCTCAAGATGGTTTAAATAGGGATGGGACATTTTCCTGGATATCTGGCTGGAGCCGCTGATGCCAGCAGGGATTTTGGCTGGTGTTGAGGGTGCAGGATGCGACCCTAAGGGCAGATCCCACCCCTGCCCCTTCCCAGCTCCCCCAAGCATCCCCAGCCATCCCGGGGACTGCGGGGTCCCTCGTCCTTCCCCGGACCGCTGCGGGTGCTCCGGGCGGGAGGAAACCCGCTCTGCCCTTCCCTTGCACGGTGGCACCGGGCATCCCCATCACCTCCGCTGGGCTGCGGCCAGTCCTCCCCCTTTGCCATTCATCCTCATTTTATTATTACGCTAATGACAATTCTGGCTTAATAAGAGGATTTTGCTTAGTTGGGTAAAAGCGGCCCCACATCAGCGATGTGGGTTTAATGACAGAAATTGAATTACGTTACCAGGCCAACACAAACTTCCCTGGTTGTTTAAAAAATCATTAATTTCCTCCACCGTAGCCTCCAGTTGACCTCCCTTTTTAATTTTTTAATTTTTTTATTTGCATGCCATGAAGAGGACCTGCCTCTTTGACCCTCCTCAGGATGACTCCGGTGGACGGCAAAGAAGCCAGAGCACGGAGAGATTTAGATTAATTCTCCTAATAAAGACGACAAGGCCTATAGAAATTATGTTACGCAAGGAAGAAGAAAATGACCTGGAGGCATTAGGAAGCTCTAATTACCATTATTCCTTGGAGCCAGCGCCTCCGAAGGAGCAAGCTGGCTGGTCGGGCAGTCCTCTGCCTGCACCTGGCTGCTTTTACCTGAAATTTTCACTTATACTGTAAGCAGACTGTCCAGCCTCGTGGCGATGGCTCCTTCCTTTCTGTTTGTGTGGTTTTATTTAATTTTACCCTCTGATCGACAGTTTTTCCCTCTCCAGCTGAGCCCGTGGGCTCCCCCGTGCTGGCACCTCTGGGGGCAGGATGGCACCCTGCAGGCAAGAGGATGCATCTGCCTGTAAATATCCACCAAGACCCCAAAGCAGCGCTTTTGGGGGTTTTGCATGTTGTGGCATCCCTTGGGGCAAGGAGCACGACCCGATTCGGGTGCCCTTGCACGGTCCTGTCCTGGCAAACGGGCACCTTTAGCCCCAGCCATGACCCTGAGCCGCACCGGTGATGGGCTCTGGAGCATCCGTTTGCTTAAAAGGGATTTTCTGAATTCCTTTTGGGGCTGTGAAAAATGCAATAAGGGCCGGAGCTGGGTTTGTATCAATTACAGAAAATAAAGCGATGGTAATTAAGAAACCACTACAGAAACCCCTGATTTCCCCGCGATGCAGGGGAGGACGCAGGAGGTGCCTCCCCATCGCCCAACTCGCCGCTCCGTCCCGGGGAGCTCACCTGTCCCTCCGCAAATGCAGCAGCAGCTGGAGAAAATTAAAGGCTTATTCCACTTCATTCACCAATAATAACTTCATGTCTCCCTATTCCGGGCTGCCTCCCACCCCGAGACACCGCTCACCGGGCAATTGCAGACCTTGTTCCTGAGTTTTGTTTAATCCGGCTGAACCTCCCAGAGCCACGAGGTGGGGAAATTTGTTTTCGGTTTGCGGTGTGCGTTAATTAGGGAGATAATGACTGGAAACGTTCAGAGCGAGTCTGAGCGGGACGGAAAAATGTTTAGCCCAAGGAAAATTTAAATCCTTCTGTTTTTTTTCCTTCGCTGGCTGTTGAGATCCGACTTTTTAAGGCAATTAGTGAGGGTTTATTTGTTAATCAGTCATACTTATATGCTTGCTTTGGGGTCTCATCTCACGCTCTGAAGTGCACATCGCTTCTAATTATGATCTTCATTTTTGACGTGGGAGATACCTGTCCCAGGCCGGCTGTGCGTGCCGCTGTGCAGGCGCGCTCCTGCACTCGACAGCCAGGACATGGCGTGGGCTGACAGCGGTGCTGCCTTTCCCCTGCCCAAAGAGCCGAGTCCACCATGGGCTCCATCCTCAGCCCAAGCGCATCCCGAGTTTTTGATGGTGGCTTCCCCACATGGATCTCCCAGAGTCTGCCCAGGGTGGGCCAAATCACCCCCATCCCATGCTGTGGGTGCAGCCAGAGCCGGTGCCAGCCTCTGAAATGGTGCTGCCGGCGCGGCGATGCCCACAGTAACTCCTGCCCTCCCCGCGCCCAGGCGTGGAGAGGGATGAACCATCTCCAAAACACATTGCCCTATGGTTCCCAGGAAAGGTGCTGCCAGGGAAAGCTGCTCCGGGCTATGCCGGCATCAGTCCAGCCCTGCACGAGCACCGGTCCAGCATCACGGCTGCTCCCATAGCCACCTCCATGAGCCACAACCCGAAAACCCACCGGTGGCAGGTGATGCCCGGCTGGGGCTCTCCTCTCTGCCGAGCCTCGTGGTGCACGCTTTTAAGCGATACACTTTACTGTCTACAATAATGATTTGTTGCTTGTAAAACCACCGTGATTAACTACAGTTTAGCCTCCTGGTTTCATGTCTTATCATGTTTCATCTCACACAAAAGACATTTACAGTCTATTTTCAACTTCAAAGCAAATGCTTCTTGCGTGAGCATTAAGGAAGGCAAATATTTAAGCAGAACCTGTATGGTATTAGCGTCTCTTGATGTTCCCTGCTGAGTGAGGATTGATGGCTGCCTCAAAAGGCAGGTTTTTCCTATTGTTTTATGCACCAGTGATTAATATTTCATGTTCCCACTGTTATATATTTGCTGGCTGGCACTGGCCTACCCTGACAGTGCTTTCTTCATGTCTTACATGTCCAGCTTTTACGTACTTCAATATAGGAAGTGTGACTCTTGGCAGGGTCCTTTGGTCTTATTGAAGCCTCCTGGCAGACTTTTTTGAATTAAGTTCATCCCGGTGGGGTTAGGGCTGATGGCCTGATGGCTGATGGAGAAGGTGGCCATCCTTCTCCACTGATATCTCTGTCCTGTCGCCTCACAGTGCTCTGCCCCAGCTTTCGGGTGGGTGGTGCAGGATGTGCCCCTCCCTGGCGCTGCATCCACCAGGATGGGGACAATGGGGATGGCACCGCAGGGACCGGATCCTGCAGCAGGAAGAGGATGAGCTGTATGCTGCGCTATATTAGCCCTGCAGAGTTGGGGGGATATGGATCAGGGGGAGAAGCCGCTCCTGTCCCTGATACCAACCCTCTGCTTGGTGCCTACATGTCACCGGCATCTGCCTGAGCCCATCTCGGTGCTGCCATCACAGTCCGGTACCACTGATGCCGCCCCGGCAGGGATTCCCCTCCCCAGTGATGGAGGAAGAAATGCCGTGTTTGTACTGGACTCACCAGTGCTTCCGCACCGCAACCCCCGAAACCCCTCTGAGTTTCCGGACCAGCCTTGTCAGGGCAGGTCAGCCCAGGACCAAATTCCTCTGCTTTAAACACGACGACACACTGGCGTGCATTTGTCTGAATGCTAAACATATTAAGACCAGGAACTGTAAGGGACGTCTCTGCTTATCATCCAGCTCAGAGTTAATATAATTCAATTAGCATGAACAGTAAATATAGCTCGTTTTAATTTAGACGGAGGGGTTGCTGCGGCTCGATCCTTTAATTTCAGGAGTAGGGAAGCTGTGGGAGGACTGCCAAGAATTTCTGCAAACCCCACGTTTTTCTCCGGGGCTGCGGGCTCTCGCTCTGGGTGCTCGGCAGCGGTGGCACGGAGACCACCTCCGATGAGTCCGCACGCTAGGCTGTGCCCATGGCAAGTGGATCCCGGCGAGGGGCTTCCTGGACGGACCAGGAGGAGATGATGGTTTTGAACTGCGTTGTTATTACATGCAAAATAAAGAGTGGAAAGCCACTGGGAGGGAATAAGCGGCGCAGTCTATTTAAAGAGGAAAAGATCAGCCCGGGAGAGACACTGGAGACATGTGTCTTCAGGGCTGTGCCGCATTCTTGGGAGATTATTTTAAATGCGTGCATCTTTTCTGCATCACAGTCTATCTTTGTTCCCCTCTGACGTCTTAAATCGGGGCTGGTATTTTATGGCGGCGGCTGTGCCTGCCAGCAGCACGACAGCTCTGCTGGAAATTAACTTCTCTGCGCTTTAAAAAAAAAAATCTCACGGGCATAAAATTCAAAGTAAGAGATCAAACTAGTTAATCTCAGATTAATTTAAGCCGCTGACTCTGGCAGGCTAAGCGTCGAGGCTCTGACGGGGATGCGATGCTCAGGAAACGCTCAGGGCAGGCGGGAGGTGCTGCCGCGTCCTGTGTCCATCCATCTCTCCGTCCAGGTGCATGGGATGCTGCATGGTGCGGGTCCCTGCCGTCTGTCCGGATGAGCTAACCATTTCTGTCCGGATGACGGGACCGAAACGGGGTGGCCTGCACTTCTCCTAGGAAGTCGGGCTTGAAACCAGCAGAGTTCATGGGTGCCACGTCTGTGCGAGCGTGCACGAGCGTGCGTGGGGCGAGGTCCGTCACGGGTCACAGGCTAACGAAGCTCATGAAATACACCCTTCTCCGCTGGCTAGGCCGAGGGGAGTGTTTTC
The DNA here is from genome assembly GCA_013398915.1 of Dromas ardeola. Classification (NCBI taxonomy): domain Eukaryota; kingdom Metazoa; phylum Chordata; class Aves; order Charadriiformes; family Dromadidae; genus Dromas; species Dromas ardeola. Next base: position 22,649 of record VYZM01008542.1, on the reverse strand, counting down.
CGTCATCTCTCCTGACATTACCGCATAACTTAGATTGCACTTAATTAAAAGAGCTTATTTAACTGATGGCTCCTAAGATGCAATACTGGGCATTGTCCGCTTTTCCTCTCCAGCCCACGTGCAGCAGAAGGATGGCGACAACCAGGCATGGATGCTCCAGTGGCATGTGGGGGACACCAGTGGGGACCGGCTGCCTGTGCTGCTCTGGCTCTGACGGTGCTCGGGTGGAAATAGACACCGAGGGATCGCAGGTTAGGCGCTCAAAGAGTTTTTGAACCTCCTGGGTTGTCTGGTACCTGGGGGGTGAGAAATGGGACACTGTGGGCCTGATCCTGCCTGCACAGCTGATGGGGCTGGGGCTGGGGACACTGATGGGTCTGAGTTGCTCCACCTGGCCCAGGCATCGCCCAGAGCAGGGCTTAAAGGAGGGAGCAGCAAGTCCTGGCCCCTCCCGTGATGGACTGAGCTGCAGTTTGGGGTAGAGGCTGCTTAGGGCTCTCTGTCAACGCTGTGACCCCAAAACCCTCTAGGCAGAGGTTGCTGGAGTCAACAGGAGAAAACCCTCCCCCCAGAAGCCCCGTTCGGTGAGTGGATGCGAGCCCAAAACCCTCCAGATCCCTGTGAGGGGTTCAGCTGAACCCAGCAAAGCCCTGGGACCTGACTTGAATGCTGTGTCCTCATCTTGTGCGCTTTATTGTGTATTTAAAAAACTGAACAATAGATGTCGCATAAATGCTAATAAACACCAGGGTAAAATGTTGGCTGCGGTGTGGGAGCCGCAGCGCTGAGCCCCCAGTCTGGGTGCTGGATCATGGGCTTGCTGCTCAGCAGGGACCCTGCACACCCTGCCCTGAATACACCCGCAGCCCATAATGAGCACCCTGTTTTGTGGGTGCATGAGTCTTCCAGAGACCTGCGATCCCAAGCAGGTCTTTGCTGGGAAACTGTATTACCAGAGCTGGTGTCTGTCCCTGGCGGGACCCATGTGGATGGTGATGGGCTCCCAGGGGGGCTGGAGGCCTTAGAAGGGGGGGTTGCAGCTCTCAGATGCGTTTCCCATGGGAAGGCAGCTGCTGTGGTCCCTTGGGCTCTTTGCGAGGGGGTTTCCCTCCAGATCATGGTGGTCAGTGCCACCCAGCCTCCCCACAGGACGTGTCCCCAAGCCGTGGGCAAAGGAGGCTCCTCGCACGGCTGGGCTGCCGCTGGGGCTCCTGTGCCAGGTGGGCAGGATGGGGCTGAGATTTGCTGAGTTTGGGGGTTTTTTTTGCTGTTTGCCTTGTTCCAGGTTACCCTGGAGGTATGGTATTTGTGGGGGTAAAAGAAAAACCCAGTGGTTGAATATTCCTGTGTATCCAGGCTCCCCGGGGCAGCACATCCCGGCTGCACGGAGCACTGGGTGGCGCAGACATGCCGAGACACCCGGCTGGGGCAGCCACACGTGCGCTGGGCTTTCTTGGCATGGGGGTGTGCACAATGGGTAAAGATAAGCCAGGAGCGTTTCTTGTTTCTGAGGGATTTTGGAGCTGGGCTCCCTGCGAGAGGCGAGCGCGAGACGAACCCCTCTGCCTCGACGCAGATTAAACTCGGGGAAATAACGCAAGGCTGTAATTTGCCAATACATGCTGAAGGGCGAGACAGATCGTGTCTTCAATTACAGCTGCTCACGTGCGTGAATCGCCAAAATATGCAAGGTATTCGTTTAATTTCTCCATTTGAGGCCAGCGCGGTATCCTGATACTTATCAAACCCGTGGCTTGGATGTAGGCTCCGGGGAGGAAACGTGCTCTCACAGACAGCCCATGTCAAGCCAAGGCACTGCTTAAATCTCCAAAACTGGGCCTAAATTGAACTTATATGTGGGCTTGCGCTCCTGTTGGAGCAGGATTATTTTTCCCCAGTATTGTGCATGGTCTGAATTTCTGCTTCGTATGACAGCAGGGGAAAGATATTTCAGATCCTGGCATCCTGGGGAGGTGGGAGCACCCAAGGGGAGCTGTGAGCACCCCAAGCTCGGCCTCAGACAGGCTGCGAGTGCTTCCTGATGCTTCTGGGCTGTCCCCAGCATCCCGGGGACGGGACTGTGTCTGGCGCCGGGGGTCCTGCTCCGCTGCTGGCGCTGCCACCCGGCTCTCCCTGGGGAGCCGCCGCAGAGCCGTCCTGGTGCCCAGTGGGAGAGAGCTCTGGCTGCTGGGCTCCAGCCCATGGGAAAGGTTAAATGACTGCAAACCATAAAGAAGTCTGTAAAATTAGCGGCTAATTAGCAGCGACTGCGGTGTACGTCATCCCGCGCTGCTGCTCTGTGTGCGGATGGGTGCATGACACGGGTTTGCTCCCCAGCCTGAGACATTTGCGTTTGTTTGTAGCCCAGAGCTACCATCTTGTAATTACAAAATTAGGGCAAAACAAGTAATTTGTTGCTACAAATGGTAGGAGCAAATGGAAACACCTCCCACCAGAGCTCTGGCAAGGCGGGGTTGTGCCTCCTGGGGCTGCAGTCTGCAGGAAGGGAAGGGATGCCCGGGCAGGACTGGCACCGCTTGGTCCAGGTGTCGGCAAAAACGGGCCGGAGCTCGGGACCCGGGACCCTGCTCCATGTGTGGAGCACAGCACGTAGCGATGGAGGGACATGGGCTGGAACTGGGGCTGGTGCACAGTCTGGTGTCCCCGGCCACAAAATATATCGTTTTCTGCTGCTGCACGAAGGGACAGGCTGGCACAGCCCCCAGTAAAGGCTCCCACCGCCTCCGTGTTGCTGATGCTGGTTGGATGTGGGTTATTTGTTGGTGAATTTGCGGGGTTGGCATTTTCCCTTCCCTCTGCTCTGGTTGCAGGCAGCCCCGAGCTGGGCAGCCGCTGAGGCGAGCTGAGCCGAGGACTGCAAAACATTTGCCATAGAATCTAAAGAATTTGGAGTGAAACCCCCAAAGAAATTAAGGACAGATGGGCTACAGGGAAAAAAGAAACCCATATTCTTTCTGGTGCTCAGTGCCTGCCTCCGAGGCAGCCCCTTGTCCCCTCTACGGCTCTGTGCTGGCCGTGGGGGTGGATGGGCACCTTCCTGCACGCCGGGTGACACCAGCACCTCTGCCCTGGGGACGATGCCAAGTGGCGATGATGTCCCTGCAGCAGCCAGGGCCACCTCTGCCCACGGCCGACTCTCGCTGCTTCCCCAGTGATGGCCCAGGAGGACTCGGGGCTTCCTCCGGAGACATCCCACATTCCCGTCCTGCAGCGGAGCAGAGCTCCCGGTGAAGCACCAGCTCCTCAAGAGGAGCAAAGCGCCGTGGGAGACATGTGGCAAGAATTAACCTCCTCTCCCCGAATTAACGGCTCCTGGAGAGGCTTCGGGGCAAAGCCCAACCCGGCCGGTGCTACCCGGGGTGTGCTGGGGTGTGAGCCCCATCCCCATGCACCCGTTTATGGGCTGTAATCGCCAGGATTAGGGGCTTTGCGCTTGGGCTGGTATTGGCACGCTGCCGGGCACTGTCTCAGCCCCAACACCTGCGTGCTGACTTCAGCACCTCAAATATTTCTGACGCAACTTTTTTCTTTTTTTTCCTTTCCTCCTTAAGCAAGCTCGGCGCTGTCGAACGTGTTAATGGGTAAAAATGAAGCATAATTGTTCCTTTGTGTAAAATCGGTGGGTAGAACAGCAGCAGCTTGGCTGCAAAACTGGAACTGCGAACAGGTTGTGGTGTGATCCACCTGGGCTTTGCTCCGAGCTTGCTGGGAGAGCCAACCTTCTCCTGCAAGAGCTGCTTATGGGAGGAAAACCAGTGGGCTCCTCTTCCCCACAAACAAGCAGAGAAAGCAGGGTTGGGAAATTGTGCGTCTTTTCCCCTCTGAAGGTGCTGTGGATAATTGCTGTTGTGTAGGACTAATTTTATTATGGTGTGTTTGCTACGTTCCCATACGCCAAGCCATGGTAAACGGCATCCAGATGAAGCCAACGCTGGTGCAGCCAGGGCTGGGCTGGGGAGGAGGAGGAGGAGGCAGGAGGAGCGTGTGTGTGCGGATGCAACGCTCCAGATGCAAACAATAAGGCCAACGGATCTTGATTTCATCTGTCAAGTAATTGGGCTGGAAGTCTGTGCATGCTAATGACTCCACATCAAGCAGCTCGGTGCTCAGATGTGACCCATCCCGCTCTGCGGGGAGAGCGGGGGCCTGCAGCCCGCGGTGGCCGTGATGAATATCCCCCAGATGTTATCCCATAGGGGAAGCGAGACCCACACGTATGTTATTAATAATGCCAAAGATCTGAGGTTAAAAATGACCACGGGGCGTTCACATGAGCCCCGGGATGGTGGGTCCCACGGGCTGGTCCTGCTGCGGGAGGCAGAGGGAGAGGGGCTGGGGGGGCCGGCCCCAATTCCTGGCCCTGTGCCTGGTGCTGCATGGGGTGGGTGAGCACCATCGGGGCTCCCAGCACCAAAGTGTCCCCTGGCACCCCATCGGGCAGCCCTGGCTGTTTCGGGGAGGCAGAGGATGCTCCAAGGAGCTCTGACAGCCGGGGGAGCTCAAGGTGGGGATGGCGTGAGGGAGAGGGATGCAGGGATGCCCTGGAAGGCACAGCCAGGGCAGAGCCAGCAGGCTCATCCCAGACACGTTCCTGTTGGGGGGGCTACGGCAGCCAGCCCCTGTGTCTGAGCTGCCCCATCTGCCCTTGGCTTGTCATCTGTCCTGCTCTTTGACCTCATCCTGGCAGCCTGGGATGCAAAAACCTGGCTGCATGAGAACCCCAGCGTGAGGAGGTGCCTGGAGAATGCTCTGGTACCCTGTGCTGGGCTGCTCCGGTCCCCTCCTGGTACTGCAGCGGGGACTTGGGCCCCGGCACGGGAGGGATGCATGGTATGGATGGGCATCTTTCTGGGTTTCGCCTCCAAGGTGTGATCCTAAAACCTGTTCCCAGCGTTATCGATTTAAGGGCTTTCTTCTTGGTTTTATCTGTGCTCAGAAGTTGGGTCAGGTGATGGGGGAGACCCAAGGCGGGGTGGCTGCAGGGAGGGCGCTGCAGCCCAGCGAGCTGGTGGGAATGCTCCCACGCTCCCTCCAGTGAGGGCTGTTGGCTCTGCCCTTCTACGTAAGGCTCTGGGGGTTTATCCGTGAAGTTCACATGGGGGCAGGGGCTGTTGGGATGTGTTTGGCAGGAGGTGGAGGAACAGGCAGAGGGTCCCGGGTGGATGAGCCGGGGATGGGGATGAGGGCTTTTGCCACTTTGCAGCTGACCCCCATGGATGTGCTTGGGACCGTGGTGTGGGGAGTGACAGGAGAGTCCTAGAGCACGAGCAGTCAAATATTTGGATGGACCTTTGAGGCATGGGAAGCTGGTGAGTACCACCAGCCCACGTGGAGTGATGCTGGTCCAAGGGTCCCTGGTGCAGCTCTCCCTTCGGGGCTGAGCTCTCGGACTGACCAGCCTCAGGTTACCGGCAGCTTTGGTCCCGGCTCCATGTCTCCCAGACGCGGCAGAGCCCAGGTGATTTGCCTGAAAGCTCCTGTCGTCGGCCTGGCCGCAGACAAAGCCTCGGCTCCTTCCCGCGGAGCCGGCGAGCGCTGACCTGCCTTTTTGGGGAGGGAATGGAGCCCGGGGGTCACGGAGCACATGTGGGTGCCTGCGCTATAGGAACCAGATGCCTACTGTCCCCGGGAAAGGGGATCCTCACCACCCAGAGGCTTTTGTCTCTAAATGGGCCTTTTTTCCACAATAATTTTTCCTGCCGTGCGTGAGCCGGGAAGGGGCCAGGGAGGCAGGATCCGAATGCTATTGAAGAGCGTGGGCAAGTGCTCGCAATCCCCCAGCACCTGCAGTTTATTGGTGCGGGAGGTATTGCAGCCCCTGGGGCTGCGGGAAGGCGAGTGTACCCTGTGCCCTCTCCCATTTTTGGAGGCTTTCCAGCCTTTCCCTGCCGATTGCTTCAGCATGTGCATCGCAGATGATGAGAGATGAGCGGGATCGGCCCTCGCCTGCTGGGCAAGGTATGGCAGCCAGGGATGGACCCTGCCCTCGCGCCAGCAGCAGCTCCCGGCAGGCAGGGATGCTCCCCGCAGCTCCGTTGCACTCGCCTCTCCTCGCTCCCGAGTGAGACCCAAGGTCTTGCCAGAAAGCGGGTGTTTTTCACCCGGAAAGCAGGGTTGTGGTGCGCTCAGCACGCATGGCTCCGGAGTGACCTGCCGGCCGCTCGGGCTTTGATTTCAGCAGCTGTAATTCATGAGTGCATGTGATGCATGCCACTATTTGGGGGAATGAGAGTATTAGCTCGTTATGTTCATTACCTGATTCATTGTCTGTTCATTAGCTGTTCCTAATGGTGCAATATTTTGCTGTCGTAGGGGTTTTGCTGAATTAAGACTGGAATAGACGACGAAAACAGACAAAGAAAATGCATTATCCCTACATATGACTTAAACACTGTTGGCAGGGCTGCTTGGGAAATGGAGCCAACGTGATGCCGGTGGCACCTGCAGCCACTGCCCCGTGCCTGGGGACAACCAGCATCAACCGCGGGATGCAGGGAGAGCTCCGGGCTGGCCCAAGGAGTGGGACCATCCCCATCTTGTGGGGGCTAAAGGTCAGGATTCTGACCCAAAGTCACATTCTGATCCCTCTGCTGCTACTGAAAAACTTCTGAAATTCAGGTTTTATCGCATTAAGCTCTGGAATCCGTGTTGCCCGCAGTAGAGGAGCAGGTTTTGCTGGGGGCGCAGCTGGCCAGGGTTTAATCCAGTGGTTTTGCCTCTTCCTTCAACACCACACTATTTTTTGTTTCCTATTTCCAAAACCCAACCAAATGCCTGACAGAAGGACACTTGGGAGCCTGTCTCCCTCCTCGCTGGCAGCAGGGAGCCTTTTGAACTCCGTTTTTCCCCTCCATCCATTTGAGACATTTTCCTTAAAACTTCGCTTTGCCTTTCATTATTGCTCGGCTTTGCTCCAGATGTTCCAGTTCTCCATCCCACACCTTCCTCTCCCTTTGGCCACCGAATATTTGGTTGAACCAGAGCCAAATGAAAGCTACCCCCCACCTGTGCGAGGAATTAGCAGCGGGCATGCCAGAGCTCCACAGACTCGTAAATGTGGCCATCTGCGCCTGGTGACATTGTTTTATTTTTTTTTTTTAAAGGCAAACAAGCAAAACACCCCCCCACCACCTCCAAAAGGTTTTGGGGTGGTTTTTTTTTGGGGGGGGGTGGAAAGAGGAAACTTGTAAACTGATTTGCTTGAAAAAAGCCGGTTCCCGCAGAGATTGGGCACGATGGCGTGGAGCTCGCCGGCTGGGACTCGGGGGAAGCCAGCGCGCTGCGAGCGAGTGGGGAGGATGCGCCCCAGCTGTGCTGGCCCGCTGCTTGATTGGGAACAGCTCTGCGCGCTTACCGGCTGATCTTTGCTAGCATTTAGGATCTAATTCTCCAGCTCTGCCCTCCAAGGTGACAAGCTGTGCCTGTTTTTTACAGCACGGAGGATGGGAGAGCTCAGCCGGGCTCCAGCCCTCCCGGCTGTCTCCGGTGGGCTTAGCACCGCGGTGCCGGAGAGAGAGGGCTCGGGGATGACATCCCTCCCTTGCCACCATCATTTTGCAGCATCCCCGGTGCAACTTCCAGGCTCCCCGGTGCTGTCCCAGCGCCTTTGGTGCAGCTAGCAGCCCCCAGCCCAGCAGCAGGGGGGAAATGGAATGGGGGCGTGACCCAAATGGAGTCAGCTCCATTTTTAGGCTAAAAAAAGTGGGATTAAACCATGTGGCAACTTTAATACTAGTCTGTTGTAAATGGATTTTTTAAAAAGGAGTGAGGAACTTCAGTGTGACATGCTATTTTATCTGCCAAACTGGCCTCGTCCTAGCCGTGTTGCAACCAGAGCTGATGGGTTTGGGGCTAACCCTGGCTCTGCCGTGGGTCGGGTCTCGCCCGCTGTGGCCAGGAGAGGTTCCCCTGTGTTCGCCTCCTCCCTCAGAGCTGAACTGATGCCGCATCTCCCCCTCCACTGACCTAAATGAGGTGATGCTATTGATTTAGACCTGCAAATAGGCAGCGGGTGGTGAAACAACCGGCAGAACGAATACCCGCGTTCACATACGTATTGATGGGCTGCTCAGAGCCCTTATTGGGATGCTTCCAAGCACATTAGAGAGATGTCTCTTTGGCATGTAATTAACTCTAAATGAGATCAGCAATGAACATATAATTGTGGTTCCACCGAGTTACTGAGCTTGTAAAGAGCAGGTAAGCAGTTGTCAAGAACCCCTGGCTGGTCGGTCAGTCAGTCAGTCAGCCGCTCGTTGTGCAGATTGATGTAGCAGATGCAGAAATAACTGCAGGGGATGCGAGGGGTGTTGGAGAGGCTGATATCGAGGAGCCGATGGTGGGACCTGAGACCTTGCTCCCTCCCTGCCCAAGAAACTGTGGTGTTTCACCATCCAGCTGCATGGCATCGCCTGGCTTCTTCAAGAGGGGACTTCCTCAGCTGGAAATGGCCTTCTTGCCCCATATATATAACCAGGGTAAAGAAATCCCTCTGCTTCTACAGACCTGCGTGACTAGATGCTGAGTAACAGCAAATTGAACAAACGAAAAAAACCAAACACCTTTGCTTCTGTGTTTCCTCCTCATCCCTCTAATTTTTCACTCCCAGGATGATGTGAAACCATTGTCACTCTTGCGTCTTCGCCCAGGAGGGCACCAATAAAGGAATAATTGCAGCCAGCCCCGAGTTTGTGTTTGCATGGGAAATGAGAAGGAAAGCGGGGCCGAGGCAGAGCTGGGATGCTGTGCAGAGGATGTCTGAGAGCTCTGGATGGCAGAGTTAATAGCTGGTGTCCCAGGGACAGAGGTTTGGTTAGCGAAGGGCTGTCTGATACTCTGCAGCTCTGCCCGCTCTCATAAAAATCGCACATTTCATGTATATTATATTTTAAATTGAAGCGTTCAAAAAAATCAGTGGGTTTTTGGCTGCTTTATCCCCTTATTGGGATTATTTAAATCAAAAGCAGGAATAGGGGGGAAGGCTCCTTTTGTAACTCCAGCTGGCCGGGAGCCAGCCGTGTCTGCGCTGCCGTGCGCAGGCAGCGCTCCCTGGGCTGGCCAGGCGGCAGAGGGCAGGGGGGCGGACGTCGGTCCCGTGGCCGGGGAGGTTGCCACCCCACTGGGACCCCACCACTGCCCCAAAACGCCATTAGGAGGATAAGGTGGAGCTGTTGAACCCACATCCCTCCCAGGCTGATGGAGGGAGCGGAGACTTGCGAGCGCTGAGGGTCTGGGAAAAGCCACGTCTTCCCTTCCATGCTGCCAGCAGCAGCTTTTGCCTTCTGTGAAATGCGGTGTCGCAGTTTGGTCGCCTGCACCGCTGCGGGAAGGTGTACTGTGCTGTGCAGCCGCGTCCTGCCGTCCCGTGGGGAGTTTTGCAGTGGGCTGCCAGCGCCCGATGCTGGGGGCATTGATTCCCCTGCCAAAACCCTCGCTCCTGGGATGGTGCTCCCTTCCCAAGACCGGCAGGAGAGTGGCTTTGCCCTGGTCCACAGAGCTTCCACCTGGCTCAGCCCCCAAATCCCAGCGGAGACTGGGCTGGAGCGGGGAGCTAAGGTGTCCGATCGTGCCGGCAGTGGTGGGGAACAGCAGGCTTATTGGAGTCGGTGGGTGTTTTTGTTGTGCAAACGCCTCGCCTCCTCCCCACGCGGGGCTGTCTCCAGCTCACTGGTATTGCTATAGCTACAGGCAATTTTCTGTGTTCGAGTTTTGCAAAACCATATTAAGAAAAATCTCGCCCTGGTGCTGCTGGCTCTCCTCCAGGCTGGAAATTGCATTCCCCTGCTTGAAATTCCTCCCGGAGTTTCAGATGGAGAATGTACAACTTCACTTTCCATCTTGAGCTGCTGTCACACATTTTAATAACAGGGGCTGTGCTACACCCCAGAGGTGGCCGCACGCCAGATTTTGAAGCAAACCCGTTGGAGCGGTTGCGGTGAGGATTTGGATGGCCACGAAGGCGCTGGAGCCGCTGCTCGGCCCCGGCCCTGGCCCTTCCTGCTCCCCCCCCAAGCCCAGCTCAGCCTCTGGGACCGAGGACGGGGTTTGTGGGTTAATTTTTCATCCTCTGCGTGAGAGAGGTGGTGAGTTTGTTGGTGTCGCCTTTGCCCCAGGTGATGGGAACTCCTCAGGTCCAGAGGGGATGGGCTCTGTTTGCTGCCCACCAGGGTCGTGATCCCATTTAGGGATACACGATTCATTCCTCCTCCTTTGTGTTCGTATGCACCCCAGCTCTGCTGGCCCTGGCGAGCTTGGGCAAAGCCTTGGCGGTCCCATCTGGGTTTCTCTCTCTAAAACCTGTCCCTCCCCACTGGCAGGATCAGGGCAAATCCCCCTGCAATGTTACACTGAAGATGTTTGGGTTTTTTTTGAATACCCAGTGGGTAAACCTCAAAACTTGCCAGGTCTCTGGGGAAAGGCTTGCTAATGTCACAGGCCAGCTGAGCTGGGTGACGAGGGGTGGCCTTTGCTGAGACTCTGGAGGGGACTACAGGGGGGTGGCACTGACAGAGACCCTGGTGGCATCCCGCATCTGGATGATCCCAGGGCCCAGCTCCTGGTGAGGACCACAGCTCAGAGATCCTTTCTCCTCGGCTGGGGGGCTCTGCTGCTTTAGGGACAGTCACAGGGCTGCTCTTCCAGCGAGCATCACCATGCCTGGGGCTTGGGCATCCCATCCCATACGGTACCCACATCCCCGGGGACAGGGACACCTGCATCCCCAGGGACAGGGATGGGGTTTGCCTCCCCTGGCTGCAGGCGCTGGCTCGCCTCTTACTGAGCTCCTTTTTATGGATTGCTCTTTGAACCCATGGAGTTGTGCTGTATTTGTAAAACACACCACCGTAATCAGGGAAACAGCCTTCCTAATTGGATTTGAACGGCCTGGAGTAATTGGCTGTTTGGGAGCAGCCGTTTCAAATCAAGCTGTGCGCGCCTTAATAAGTTTGCTTGCCTTTATCAGCTTGGCAAACTCCACTGTGGAGGTGACCTGTTAAATGATCCCCCGTGTTTCTAAAGCATTTTTCATCCCTGCTGATCCCTTGAGCCCTTTTCTTTCTTTCTTTGTAATAACAAACTTTGGGAAATCCCAGAGCACCCATGCTGCGGCTCCTGCCTGCCTGCTGCGGCGGCAGAGGGGAGGTCTCCGGCGGAGAGGCTGGGTCGCGGTGCTGGGGTGACCGGCTGGTTATCTGGGGTCCCATCCTGTTTGGACACGCCGATTTTGGGGTGGGGAGAGGACAGACAAGAGGAGCATTGAGCTCGTGTGGTGCCACACTGATGTTGCTCTGTTTGGCACTCGGTGAGGCTTTGTCACTTGGCTGTCCTGGATCAGGCATGAATCTCCCCTGCTCTGGGACCAGGGTTTCAGCCCCTGGTGGGGCTGCCAAACCCTCTGCTCCAGGTGAGCCCTGGAATGGGGCACGGGGAGTTTTGGGGATGTCTGTCCTGGGACCCTGCTCTGTCCCAGTGCCTCCTCCCTTCAGGGCTGAGCCACCCCGAGGAAGGCTGGCAGGTACAGCCCTGCGTTCGGAGAGGAGAGGGCAATGAGCCCGGCTGGAGGGAGCCCTCCCCAGAAAAAAAAAATTCAAACCACACGTATGTGTGCAGACATGTCTGGCATTGGGCTCTTGCCGCTGTGCAGACACACAGCCCTTTGAGACCTTCACCAGATGTTTCCAACTGATGCTCTATCACAAGATCTGCCAAGACAGGCTCCAGCCCCCGACCCCCCAGCCCCTGGAGTGGCAGGGGACATCTGTAGCTCGGCTGGGAAGCTGCAGCCCGCCATCGCCGGCCGGAGAGCCCCGGCTCCCTGCCCTGCGCCAGCAGGACCAGGATGCATCCCCAGAGCAGTGCTTCCCCACATGTCCCCATCCCACCTGGGGGTCCCTGCTCACCCCCTTGGATGCTGCAGCAGCAGCACCCAGGCAGTTTGGAGGGAGAGCTCATGTCACCGCTGTCCCAGCCAAGCTGGTAGGGCAGGAGGCTGCCTGCGGCCACCCCCAGCCCTGGGGAGCACACAGGCAGGTGGCCCCCAGCAGCACGGGGACCCCGCAGACAGCCGGGCTGGCCTGTCACCGACAAAAGATGGCCCTGAGGCGAACTGCAAATCTGGTGGTGGGTCTTTGCATGGAGGGAGCATCGCTATCGCTGAGCATCCTGCAGGCTGGGCCACCGCTTGTGACTCCTGGTGCCTCCTGCGAGCCCGGCCAGCTTCAGGCCTCTCTGCTGCTTTATTTTCCCCTTTTGCTGCTCACCCATCAGCACTGGGCATCACTGCCGTGGGAGCTCCTGGCCAGCTCGGATTTGTTTCACTTCTTCCCCTCGGCAGCCATCGCACACGCCTTTGGCCACAGTCCGCAGAGCATCTTCCTCCACGTGGCCGCAGTTCCCTGGCTGTCCCCGGGCTGCTGGAGACCCCAATCTCCCGGCAAGCTGCCGATCTGTCAGCCAGGTCATGGGGCTTCCTGGCGACCTGCTCGCTCTTGCTGGGATCCTGGGGGGAAAAATGATCCTTCTTGTCCTTCAGCAGAGACAATCGTCTCTGGGCTTCAAAGCACCCTCATCCCAGTCAGAGGCTGAGGCACCGGTGATATAGTAAGTGAAATGGCTGGCACTTGCATCTCATCAATCAGGGATCGGAAACACGGAGGCTTCCTCCACATCCGCAGTGTCTGCGCGCCGCTCCCCACCAGCACTCGCAGCCCATCCATAACGCCGGTGACAGCCCCAAACACTTTCATCTGCCTCTGCCAGAGCAGCCTGGTGGCTCCTGCGTGCTGTGAGCGGCCCTGGGGACCGGCTGTGCCCCAGGGGTGCCCGTGGGGCCGCTGCTGCCAGCCCCCCCTGCAGCTGCAGGTGCCACCCAAGGGTGCAGAGCCCTGGTGCCAGGGCTTACGCAGCCACCCAGGGCAGGGACCATGGTGTGCACCAGCCTTGGGAGCAAGCTGAGGTGTCGGGGTACGGGGTATGGCAGTGCCTGTCCCTGCTCTCCCCAGGGGCGAGGATAAATCGCCCCAACACCGTTCCCTGCGGTGCAGTGTGAAGGACCAGCAAGCACGGCCAGTGTGCTGGCTGCACTGGCTCCTCTCCTTGCTGCCCGTCCGGCGTTGGCCCCTTGGTGCAAACACATCGATGCCCATCGCAGCAGTATTGCTCCTGCCCGGGAAGGCAGCCCTGTCCTGGCCAGCAACTGCAGCGGGAGACCTTTCAACAGGATCACCAAACTCTTGCAAAGCTTCGCTTTGTGATAACACAAGAGGTTGCGTTATCAGAGCCGCAGACGAAGATGCGCTAACGAAGGGGGAAGACATCTGGCAGACTGTGCGGACCCGGGATCAGAGAGGCTCCAGGCACCGGCCCCGCTGGCCAGGGTTCACATCCTGCATCCCGCACAGCCCTTCTTGGGCAGCCATGGACATGTGAGGGCGGCCGCTGCCTGCCAAGGGGACGGGGAAAATCAGAGCTGCTCATTTCAGAACTCCTTTTTTTCAAAGAAAATGTCCAAATTTTGCTTAAAAAATGGCACCTGAGTGCTTATTGTCCTTAATTGCCTGAGCTGCCGGCAAGGCAGGGAGCTGGTCCCTGTCCGGTAGGGTCGAGGCTGAAGCTGGGGACCCACCTGCAGGGCCACCCACCGGCTCATCCGAACACGGGGCTGGGGAAGCCTTGGGCACAGGCCGAGTGCCCACAGTGCTCGGTGCTTCCCCTCCTCGCCGCCAGGCGCCTGGCCCCAGCAGCGAGTCCCGAGGTCACATTTTAAGCCTGTTTCCCCAGTTTTCAGGGTGAGAAAGAAAAAGGTGCTGCTTCTCTGACCGTGCCCAAGCAACGGCAAGCGCTGAGCCATGGCAGCACCCACGGCGCGGGGAGGGGGGGGGCTGGCACCAGCTCACCGTGGGCAGCCCCAGCCCCGTGCCCCCAAGGCATCCTCTCCGTGCTGAGGATGAGGAGGGTGGCTGTGCTGTGCTGCGCTCCCCTGCCTGCCTTTCCCAAGCCTCCCTGGCTGTGTTTTGACAGAAGTTTGTCAAAATGGGTATATCCTTGCCAAATGTTTCCATTTTGACAAATTGGCATTTTCCAACAACAACAGCCCCCCCCCAACCCAAACAGGGGGCTGGAGCAGTTCCCACCCGCTCTCGCCCGGAGTGAAACAGTTCCTATTTCTAATCACTTACGTAAACCCAACAAGAGCTGGCAAGTGCCGCGCGGCAGATTTTGGATGGGTTTTTATTTATCAGACTGCTCCTGATAACAGATTCACTTCCTCGGCAAACTCTTTCCTCCTCGTTTTTCCCTGGGGAACCTTCACATTGCGAATTGGAAGGGATCTCCGGTCGCACTCGCGCAGTTATTTCCTCTCGTTGAAAAGCTACCGTGCAGGACGGACCAGGCAGCTCCAGTGCAGCCTCTGAGCACCAGCCACGAGAGGGCACAAAGCCCCGTCCTGCTGCCGCCCTGCAGCCGTGTCACCCTGCCCCTGTGTCACCCTGCAGCCCCGCCACCCTGCAGCTGTGCCATGCTGCAGCCCTGCCGCTGTGTCACCTTGCAGTGCTGCCAACCTGCCACCCTGCAACTCTCCCACCCTGCAGTCCTGACACCCTGCAGCCCTGCCATCCTGTAGCCGTGTCACCCTGCAGCCCTGCCACCCTGCAGCCCTGTCGCTGTGTCACCTTGCCACCCTGCCAACGTGCCATCCTGCAGCCCTGCCACCCTGCAGCCCTGTCGCTGTGTCACCTTGTTGCCCTGCCAACCTGCCATCCTGCAGCTGTGTCACCCTGCAGCCCTGCCACCCTGCAGCCCTGCCGCTGTGTCACCTTGCCACCCTGCCAACCTGCCATCCTGCAGCTCTGCCACCCTGCAGCCCTGCCACCCTGTAGCCATGCTGTCACACAGCCATGCCACCCCGCAGCCCTTCCATCCTGCCACTCTGCAGCCTTGCCACCCTGCAGATGTATCACCCTGCGGCTGTGTCACCTTGCAGCCCTGCCACCCTGCAGCCATGCCGTCGCACATCCGTGCCACCCTGCAGCCCTTCCACCCTGCCACTGTGCAGTCTTGCTACTCTGCCGCCTTGACACCCTGCAGCCTTGTCACCCTGCAGCCACGCCACCCTGCAGTCCTGCCACCCTGCAGCTGTGCCATGCTGCCGCCCTGCAGCTGTGTCACCTCGCAGCCCTGCCATCCTCCAGCTCTGCCACCCTGCCACCCAGCTGTCATCCATCTGCACTGTCACGCAGTCTTGCAACGGTGCCATCATGCAACTGTGCTGCCTTGCAGCCGTGCCACCACACAAGCCTGCAACGGTGCAGCTGTGACACCACGCAGCAGTGCAGGAGCATCGCTGCCTCCTGATACATCTGTGTTTGCGCAGCTCTGCAGCCCCGCTGGTCGCAGGCCACGGATGTCCCCTTCCCCACTATGCTCCAGCTCTTGGAAAACTCGGGGGGATCTCATTATAAAAAGAGCTAATTATATTAACAGGTAAATTAAGACACTGCTGAGTTCAGATATAAAAAAGGAAGGCTTTAGCACAAGACTGGAAATCAGCCTCAGTGTTTTGAGGCGTGGGTTAGCGGGGACCCCGGGAGCATTGCAGTGAAGACACAGCGGGTCCCAGGAATGATGGCCCCGTGGGAGCCCCCAGGCTTGGGCACACCGGGCTTGGGTCTTGGCTAATTTGCATTTGGTGGCAGCATACACTGCTGGCAGGGCAGGAGCAAGCTGGGACGGTGCCACTGCCACAAAGGAAGCCCAGACCTGGCCAGTGGCGCCAGAGGATGCTGCTTGCACAGCCACTCGCTGCAGGGTCTGGCTCCCATGTGTCACCAATGCTGTGGCACTGGCTAGGATTTATTTATCACCCAGGATGCACATAACTTTGGGTCCCGGGGAATAGGTTTTCCCCAGCAGCAGAAGGAAAACCACCTCATGCCACCCCACCGTCCATTACACGCACCGATTTTAAATCACAACACCTAAACTGATGCCTTTGGGCTTATTTCGGAAGGTGTGGGCGCCTGGGTAGGAACCCAGGACTGTCCTTCCCGCCCCAAACAACAAATACACACGCACGGGGGGGTGAGTTTCCACACCTGCAGCGGGAGCAGCCTAATTAGTGGGTGCTAATTGCGTGGCACTGGGCTATCACCGCGGGTGGCTCTTTATTTCCAGCCCGGCGCCTGCCCGGGCTCCCCAGCGACCGCGGAGCCGCCGTCTCCCCTGCGCGGCCCTTTGCGTGATGCGAGCGGCCGAAAACATCCCAGAAATTATAAAAACGGGGGGAAAAGAAAGAAAATCGGATGGGAAAACACAGGTAAACGCATTCTTTCCCCAAGCGCACAGGCGCCGGGAGCGTTTCCCTCTGCCGGGGCTCCTCGGAGCGGGCGGGAGGTCGCCGGGGCTGCCCCGGGCCGGGCTGGCACCCACGGCGGGGGGGGCTGCCCACGGGGGTCCGGGGGGTGTCCCGCTCCCCCGGGGGGATCCCGGTGGTGCCCCACGCGTGTCCCGCCTCCCGCCCCCTCGGGGCGTTGCCGTCGCCCCCCCC
>VYZM01008541.1:229635-338698 GCA_013398915.1 Dromas ardeola | reverse complement strand
GCCCAGAAGGGTGAGAAGGGCCTTTTGGTGGGGGGCAAGGGGACCTTTGCAGAATGGTGCTGAGGAATGTGTGCCTCGGTCGTCAGTGCCTTCCATGTCCCAGGTTTCCATTGTCATGGCTTTTGCTACCATATCAATTTATTTGTGGGGATAAACTTCCCTTCCTGAGTTTTACACCACCACGACCTCCCCCCACAGAATTTATTCCTCTGGACAAATTTGCCATCTCTGGCTTTAATAAAAGAAATGGTCAGAGCGTTAAATGCAGCCCCAGCACTGTGAGAACCTCCACAAAAATTCCAAAATGTCACTTTGGAAGTTAGCACTTCATCTTTTTTAGCTGCGAAGGGTAAAGATCCTCCTCAATGCAAATTAGCACTGCAGCAAAGATGCCAAACCTTCTTTTCCTCCCCCAGTCATGGTAAGATTCAAGATTGCCGCATGATTAAGCCCTGGCAGCTTTTCCTCCCCTCCTTTTTCTAAAACAAACATTAAATTATGAAAATAAATGTAAAAAAGCCCTTATGCTACTGAAATCTGGATGTTATGGATCAAATGGACCGAAGTCAGAATATAGAAAATCAAAAGGTTACAGAGAAATATCAGGTCTTCATCCTTCATTTCACAGACTTTAAATCAGAATTAAATGATTGCATTAAGAAGGCAGAATATTAGAGAGGGAACTGGCTGAAATTTTGTAGGAATACTTTCAGTCAGTGAAAATGCAAATGTGTTAACAATAAAACACTTTGCAAATCCATATTTGTTTTGCAGCTTGTGCATTTATTAAAGACACTTGGGCAATGTCATATTCTTTGGTTTCCAATCATTGTGCTTTTTATAGTTTGAGGTTAATTTAAAAAAAAAAAAAAAGAAGGATGTTCCAGTTTTAAATTGAAATGTTTCTGGTTTGTCAAACAAATTTTCACTTAACCTGAAAAAAGTTCCTCTTTGAGTTTCTGGTTTTCCCAAAATTTCAGTTTCAGTTTTGCTTTAGCTTAGAATTAAATTATCTGATGCTATGAAGAAATCTGTGTCTATACATAAGCTAGCAGAGAGTTAAAGTTTTCACCAGAACCTCTCCTTTTGTATTTTCTAGCTATTCAATTTGCATCCTAACTTTGGGGAGCTTTTGACTTTTATTGCTACAGTCTATTTTAGTAAATATTTAGTCAGCAAATTAGTCAGAATCTCTTCTTCCTTTCTTCTTCCTTGCAAGTGCTAAGTCTTTTCATGATGAAAACTGCAGTAGTCAGTGCTGGGAACTAAAGGACACGTGTAGAGGCATTCTCCATGCTCAGCTACTTAGTCCTGGTCGAAGCCTTTGCCACGCTGGAAAATTTTCATGTTTAATATTTTGTCATATGCTACTGATGGGTCATGTCTCAGTTGTACCCCTACATCACTCTCATTAAGCTCCCAGCATGTTAGTGCTTTCTTCATGGCCTCGTTGGTGTCCTCCCTCCCCAAGTGTACTCACCATCACCATGTGCTTGGGATGGTTGCGATGGACCAGCGCTCCACTGGGATGTCCTTGATGAAGCCCTTCTTCTGAGATTCGTGGGTGTAAAGTGAAGTCCCAGTGGAAACTGGGATAATTCAGAGGTCTTTCGGTATGAAGCCAAATACTTTTATTGATGAAGGACATGGAAGGGGATGGACACACTGTGAGCCAAAAATATATGGAAGCACTATGCTGTGTGCTATACACTGATGGAGACCAGTGCAACCAGCGTGTAGTCCATGGGGGAAGGCCAATGAACATCACCACTGGCACTGCTCACTGCATCCCTCACTTCTCTCTCATGGGCAGCTGAGCATCTTGGGTAGAAAGGAGAGATCCCGGACTGTGGAAAACAGTCCCCAAGTAGATGATACTTTCACAGTACAATATTTCCATCACACAGGAAGGCAGAAGAGTGTTTCCATTTCCTGGGCAGATAACAACAGAAAAAAAAAAAAAAAAAAAGAAGGAAAGAAGAGGGTAATGCCCGATTAGGTAAGCAAAGCTTCTGGAGCTAGTCCTACAGTTATTGTGGGAGAGGCTAAACCAAATATTTCTCTTTCCTGTGAGCAGACAATCATGCTCCCAATCCTCCTGACAAACCAGGGCTTCCAGGCAGAGAACCTCACAGTCACAGCTGGGATTCAGTGAATCAGTCACCAAGTGGCAGAGGGAGACGAGGAGCTTCCAAACCATGCCTACAAGTAGGATGTGTTTTGGGACTACAGCTGTGCAGTGCCTCTGCTCTGAGTGCCCCACTCCTCTGTCAGCCTCAGCTTCACTTTGCGCAGCAGAGACCAAAGCACAGCCTGTGGGAGGGTGAATCCCTGGCCTACGGATGGCCACTACAGGCATCTGCCTTCCTAACCCAAAATGCCACAGCATTTGGTGAGGAGGGCACAATCCCAGTGCTGTGGCTCACCACAACGGCTGTGTCTCAGGGCTGGGGAAGCATCCTAACGCATGATTGAAATTCATGAATTGTACTAGCTGAGAAAAAACCTGCAGCTTTTTCCAAATGAGGATGCTGGAGTCCTGAGGAGATGCAGGTATAAAACTGGTGTGAGCGTACATTGAGAGTGAAGCTGGAAGAGGTGCTCTCTGTGCTCGGTAGTGCAGCACCCAGATATGTGTGTGGGTGAACCGTACCCCTCACACCTCAACCCAGGGACAGGGCATTCACCAGTGCCCTTCCAGTCCTGCACCCAGTGTTTCAGGAGTGAAGCTGGAAACTAGTGGAGGAGAAAGGAAAGGAGAAATTCGTTGGCCCAAATTTATACTTCTACAGTTTAGGAACATACAGCCAATCTAGAGAAAAAATACAGTTTTCAGCATGCAAGTCACTGCTTTTGCCTACTTAGATATCTCCCTGCTAGCAAGATTGATGGCTTTCTGGCAGAGATGATTTCTCACTGTTGACCATAATGGGACTCTAGATGATTACTCAGATGGAGACATCTCTACTGTGCATCAATGTTCAGGCAGATGAATCCTGCCAGGGTCCTTATCACTCTGACACATTCCCATAGACAAGGAGAGAGCGCTCTGCCTCACGTGATTAATGGCTCAGCATATTGGACGTGTTCAGGAGGACAAGGTGCTGTCCTTCTTGCCCCATAGCCCAGTATAGGCTGTGTCCATCCAGCCCATAGGTTGCTTCTCTCAAGCCACAGGAGTGCTGGGTTCCCATCCCAGCTCCAGCGCAAGCCAGGTGAGCAGATAGGGACTCCCCCCTCCTGTAAATCCAATTAAAAACAACTCCTCCAAGATAAAACAATTCACTTCTTGTCAGAGGAAGTGTTTCATTTGGCATTTTAACCCAATATGAACTGTTTCACTTTACCAAAAACTCTGTAAAGTTGTGGTTTTGGGTCAACCTCAAACAATTATTTTTTTCTGGATCACTGGACAAATCAAGAAAACAATTACTTGCATATCTCTGCTTGTGACAGTCAGACAAGGCAGTCTTGCCCTCCATTTGCAAAAACAGCAGAAGGAGGTGAAAGATCTGAGCCGTCACTAACATACACGCCATGTTGCCAGCTCCTGCCTTCCAGGGCCCAGAAAAACAAGTGATTTTACAGGAAGCAGTAAAGTTAATTATTTCGTGAGCTCCTTTCCCTGGAGCAGTGAGGGAGGGATGGGGCTGTGATTCAGAGAATGCACGTGGCTTGGCCATTCACGGAAAAGTGTGCTTTGGTGCAAAAGTTAGCAAAGCAAAATGAAATGCAAGCGAAAGCTCACGTCACAGCATCATTGATGTTTCTAGGAAAGTGAGTGTAACCCTCAGAGTAGGCATGAGCTGAGTGAGAGTCTAGCACCTGTTCCCAATCAAGGGCTGTTCCCAATTAGACTTATTACAGAGGTGATCTAATAATGACTGATTCTGTCCCAGAGCTGTTGATGATTAAATATTTGCAGTTTCTTAGAGATATCCTGGTGATTTTTGTTAGTATGTGCACTGGAGGACAGCTCTGCTCTTGTTGCTGCCATTTCTTTTAGTAAATGAGTGCACGTAAATCAAAGAAATTCAGAAAACAGGAAGCAAATGCATTGCAAGTTCAGGGTCATAAAGGAAAAACACTTTCCAAGGCTGTTAGCTGCAGGTTCACATCTTCTTTCTAGCAAACCTTAGAGCCCTTCTTCATGCAAGGGGATTCACAGTTGCGGAGAGCACAATGGATGCGCAGTGGCTGTTCAAGCCACTTGCAAAGAAATAATCGGCGATGTAGATGCCAGGCAGGCTGCATGGGAAGTGCGTTTTCTTGTTCTCTTGGGTTGATTTCCGTTGTGATTTCCACTATGTCCCTTGTTGCCTTTGGTGCAATTTCCTTCTCCGTGGAAAGGGACAATTTGTGGAAGCAAATTACCCCTTGGAAGGACAATACTGACACCAGCAATCCTGATCTTCATTTGCCCTTGAGTTGTGTATCTAGGATCAGGAACTAATTTCTCACGGTTTGTGAAATGATGTACAGCATGCTGCACCCAGTGAGCAGGGAGTATTTGGGACTCAGAGGCCAGCCTGACATCCCACACAGTTCGACCTTGCTATTTCTGCCTGAAATGTGAACTCATGGCTTAGCATTTCCTCCTTCTTTGAGCAAACTGAAGGATTAGGGTCCACCAAGGCAACACCCAAGAAAACATGGGTGTTGGACATGCCTCTGGGTGTAATACAGGAGCACATGTCCTAAATTTCAGTCCTAAAATGACATCTCAGACTGCTGCCTAAAAATCTGCTGGTTTAGACTTTGTGCAGCCACAGGGCTCTGGAATTCTGTGCAGGATCCAGCTCTTCCAACCTGGACCCCACATTGCACAGCTTCAGCGTGTCAAATTTTTTATGGTTCGAGCAAAAAGTCCAGCACTTCTTAAATAAAATTATCATAAATTGCAATCTGTGCGTCATTTTCAGACGCAGTCCTCCATGCCTGCAATTTCCTACCACTGGCTCTTGATCCTTCCTTATCTACAAAATTAGACACTCTTTTGCTATCAGTAATCTGCACCCTATGGGTGGATTTTTATGCTGTGACTATTATTCATAAACTTCACTTTAATAAACTGAAAGATGGAGCTCCTTCTGTTTGCCACGCTCAGGCAGGTTTTCCAAACCTTGACTCATCCTTGCAAGTCTTTGTCTACCTTTTCCAGCTTGACAACATATTTTAACAATGTGGATATCAGATATAGATCCAGTAGTTTGCTCTCCCTAATATTGTATGCAGAGATCACACCACGTCTTTCTATCCAGTTAGCATTTCCCTATGAATGAATTTTTGGCTCATGTTCACCCACCCCAGTTTCCTTATCTTAGGGAGAGCTGCCATTAAGTGATTATCTCAAATGATCTCCAAGTCATTTGTGGGGTCATGGCTTTACCATTTCTCATACCACAAATATGATCTGTGCTGTCTGTGCCTTGACTTAAGTCCTTGTGTCCCATGGGTTAAGATGCATACCGTTCACTGGAGCCTGCCTTACGGGATTGGCCCGTTATAACCGACCTGACATCTCTCCATTTTCTTACGACGACTGTACCTCATTCCAGCTCAGCTGTGAAGAAGTTGAGTTTTTTTGGGGCTGAAGAGTGACCGCCCCAGAGCAGCTAGGAGGAGAGGGTGGTGGGCAGCTCACTCTGCTGGGGCTGTGCAGCCTGGGTGGTGGCTTGCTACCTGCCGTGGTCAAAGATCTGCCATGTGGGATGACACCACCCCACAGGGGAAGCAAGTGGCTTCCTTACCAGCTTCTTCATCAAGATGAGAGACAGATTTTAGGTGATTCCTGTGTGCTTAGAGAAAGAAGCTGCTAATTACTGCATAATACAGTGTTTTCCTCTACTGCCCTTATGTTTTCCATCATCAGTGAAGCGTGGCTTTTGCCAGAGCACTTGATTCTTCCCTTGTCAGTGGAGAAGAGCAAGTCACAGAGCCTCTGGCCAGTTTACTCGCTGCTTCCCAGGCTTCTGGAGGAAGACTGAGACACTTGACAGATGAAAATTTACCTCCAGCCCCTGGTGCTGCAATCTGGTGCCTTCGGTGCTCACAGAGAGCTACTCTCTTCCTATAATAAAGCTGTCAGAGCCTCAGGGTGGGCTCTCTCTTCTCTTCACCCAAACCAGGGTGGACAGGGCTGTTGTGTTTACCACACCACCGTGCAGGTGTGAGATTTGGATCCTGTACAGAAAATGTGTCCAGCAGCTGGAGAAAGATGCACCAGAGGAATTTTGAGCTTTGCTCCAAATGGGATAGTGAGACAGGCTGTGCAGCAAAAACACTTTGCAGCTTGCTGAGTGCATCACCACTGGGGTATGATTAATGAAGGCCCAGCTGCAATGGGACAGGCACGTGGCTCAGATGGACACAAAAACACCCCAATGGTTCCAAGAACTCTCCAAAAAACTGGACATCAGCCAGATCTTTTGAATTACCACTTGCAAAAAGGCAACAATACAGCAGCTACCTGGGGGAAGGCTTGTGCAGAAGTAACAGCCCTGGGAGAGAAAAAGCGCCCAGGGTGAATGGTGCAGCAGCGGGGCAGCACCGTTCCTTCCAGCTGCATGGGATCCATCACAGCAGCACTACTGCCAAATCCATCTCTCGAGATCAGAACCAAAACTGAATAGTATTTTAATCAATATTCAATCACATTAGGTTAAGGCAAATTCCGACTGAGAGGGAAATAGAAGCTGATTGGTTTGCAAAAGACCTCATAGCTAAGGCCAAGAACCCAACATGTGCCCCTGATGGGTGAATTATGGGGCAAGCAGCAGCTATAGGCACAATCCCAGCAGTTTGTTACTCATCTTATGGGCTCCTCCTGCCTGCCATTTGCCAGTGGAGACCAGTGAATGAAGTGGTTCTACTTCCCTGCTACAAATTCATAACCAGAGGGGACTGTTAGGCTGATCTTTCTAATCTCCTGCTGATCACAGAGCAATGGCCATCCAGCCCCTTTTTTACGGCTAAAGAACAGATGCTCCAGCAAGATGTTAAATCTTCAACTAAATGCTATCTTTGCACAGAATCCTGGACATTTAAAGGTTGTGAGATAAACTTTATACTTTGCTAGGGGAGAGCTATTCCCCTCTACCCTTTGCTACTTTGAGGGCCCTTGCTGTGCCCCACGGAGCCCCACGGAGCTCCACCGGTGCTGGGGCAGGGAGGCTTTGTGCTGTGCTCTACTGTGCATGGTGAAGATGCCCCAACGCCCTCATGGTTTATGTGACCAGAGTATTTTGTTGTGTGCAGGGTAAGCAGTGCGATCCCATTCACAGTGGGATTTTCTCACGTCCCATGATTTCTAAGTGCACTTTCTCAAAAAAAGTAGTATTGTGGTGGCTTTCTGCTACCCATCCCTCCAAACACAAATAATGTGAGTATCATAAGCATGTCTAATTCACATGAATAATTTATGCAAAGTAATAAGTTCCTGATACCAATAAACAGAATAAATACAACTCCCAGAGACCACATTACAAACTAGAATTCATTTTTACACAGATATAAAACTGTTATGATCAAGTAAGGGGAGAAATAATCTCCATCAATAACACTTCCTTATTTCTTCATTGTTTTATTTGCACAGTGCTACATCTCTGTATCGTGTACAATCCATCCAGCTGTCCTGGGGATGCCTACGAAGCTATTCCAGCAGGTATTAAATTAATCATTTCTCATCACCAGACAGATATTGTTGGAGGCTTTTCTTGTTTTGCTTGCAACATTAGATCACTTTTAGCAACAAGCAGAGTAGGATCTAAACATATTTTCCCCTGCAGATACTGAGACACAGTCTTATTTGTAAAATACATATTTTCACTGTTAATGTCATACTGGCATTCACTGCTTAAGACATAAAACACCACTATTGGACACCAGTAGCATGTCTGAATTCAGGAGCTAAAAGTCAGTGAGAATACTCCATGTCACTGGTGGTTTGTTTTGATTTTTGCAGATTTTTTTTTCCATTCAGGTCCAGATCATCTTTTCCCATTATTTCCCAGCTTCTACCATTTTATCGTTCACTAAAGGATTTGAGAGCTCAACAGAAACATTTTGACACACCAACTACTTAGCAGTGTTACTTCTATGCCTGTATTCTGTGGACAACCCTAATATTCTACCTTTCATATAGCAACCCTTTCCTTAAAATAGACGGGGGAAAAAAAATCCTTTACTTGGTAACTACTGTTTTTCCTCATTGTTTACCTGATTTTCTAAACTGCTTAGCAGCTTTGAAGAGCATGGACTGAGCAACAATCACCTAAAATTCATGTACTTTCATTTTTGACAGGAATTTGGGATTGTCAGTAAATAGGTTAAAAAAAACTCATTTAATACTTTGCACTTTTTAGACTTAGTGAGCTAGATTACAGCAAAGACAATATTCAGCTGCATTCACTAAGCAGCACAAATTAGCTCCCTCAGTGGGAATCTCTCTCATGCTCAGCATGGAAAACATCAGGTCCCTTCAGAGGGGAAACACCTACCTCTGCAACTCTTAATTGCAACTGTTAATTGTTGGTCTGGAAGTGCTGGCTGGCTGCAAACAGGAGCTGTGGATGATAAAGGGAAGATGAAAACAGAACAAAGGCAGCAGCCAAGTGCAAAGCCTGTGCATTTTTGGGGGCAAAGCCGTGGGGACGGGCAGCCTGGGGACACAGCAGGTCCCTGGCAGAAAGGCCAGTCCGAGCAGAATTTGAAAACGCAGCAGGTTCCATGTGGAAGACCCGAGTTTGGAGACAGAAGGTAGAGTCCTTCTGTCTCCAAACAAAAAATCTCCCCAAAACAAGGGGGATGAGCCCAAAGCATCTGCGGGGCTGCGCTCCTTGGGCTCTCTGGTGCATCCATGCTTTCTTCTCCTCTCACCCCTTCAAGCCACAAGCCAAGGCTGTGATCAGACACACGGAAGGGTGTCGAGGGGAGAAGAGGAAGGAGAAGTCTGTGGTCAAGCCCAGCTGGCTCCAGTGCCAGGGGGAATGGTGCGGGGTGTCCACGGAGCTGCTGGATCAGTTCTGTGCTGCTCAGCCACAAGTGCACATGGGTTATGCTCAGGCTACCCTTCCAAGGGCTTAATCACACTGGGGGAGATAAATGTGTTTTTATGATGAAAGCTGCGGTGCCATGGCAGGCGTTTACTGAAAAGAAAGGATGCCGTAGCAATTATCTTGGACGCCTATCAGGGAACCTACAGCTCTTTGCCACATTGTACAGGTGTTGGGAATAAATTTAACTTGGTTTATCTCCATCACTAGTCTGAGAAAGATCTTCCAAAATGGCTCAGGGAAATAATAACACTAAAACTGCTACGAAAACTAAGGAGGTCTCTTATTGTTTTTTCAATTATTTTATTTTCAGAAAGAAAAGAAATCTCTTTGCAACTACTTTCATACGAAGATTTCATTTTCCCCCCACAGAATTTGTGATTTTCCCTCTCATTTGATCTTTGTCCAATTCAAAAACACGGGCAAGCGGAGGAGACCTCATTTTTAAAAGGCAAAGCTTTCATTTTAATTATTCATGATTTCATAGAGAAAGCTACCCTTGGAAAAGGTTTGCTTTTATCAGGTGGCATGAGCTGGGAAGCCAATATCCACATGGGAGAATTTGAGTTTTCTCCCTTCTCACAGGTTTTTCAGTGGCCAAAGTGAAGAAAAATCCACACACTCAACTAAATGCACTTTCAAAGTCTTGTAAAGAAGTTTTGTTTCTCAAACATTTTGCTTAAAAATAGAAGCAGGGAATGAAAAAAGTAATTGAAAATTAGTGTCACTCCTTCAAAAGCAATTTCCTTCAGAGAAACACTGTTTCCTGAATAAAAAAAGATATTTATTTTTGGAATTTTTTCATGCTACTCCAATTAACACCATCTAGACAAATACTCTTGTTTCTGAGTATAGGAGAACTCTAGCCAAATCCACACATACTGCTTTTATCACATTCCTATGGCATTGGATATGGATTTTTTCTGTCCTCTAGCAGATCTCATGTCACTATTAAAAAATCCCAATGGCAATTTTCCTGGGTGAAGCATATTTATGACCCACCTCAACACAGAAGATATATTCTTCTTAGACATTTGCTGACAGCACTACTTTCCTTGGCATGCTTAGTAGAAATAGGTTTATTAGCTCCTGCCATGAATCTGCCCCCCCCCTCTACATTTCCTTCCCACACCACAGTGAGGATCGTATCCGGACAGTGGTTTTACCATGCAGACCCAGAAGCACAGCTGGAGGAAGTCTTGGTCCTTACAACACCAAATGGTATTTGCAGTTTGACCGTTTGACCTTGAGTTCTTCCATACTAACTTTGGCATCTGGATATTTCTATCTTAAAATAGGTACTAAGATGGTTTGTACAGGATGTCCTCTGGAAGCCACTGGTGCTCTAGTTTCCTCTGCAAGGAGCAGCTCGGATTGGGGTAGCTACCTATAATTTCTCAACTCACGAGCAGCACTGTGAGGATATAAGTTCTCTGTTGCCCATTCATATCTATTTTAAGTGCAGGATTTGAAGAGGGGGTGGTCACTGTCTCTGGACAGTCTCACCATCTAAACAGGGGCCTCTACACCAGTGTGAACATCACGCACACAGTCCCTCCTGGGATTTGCTTTATGCCAGAACTCAAAGCAGCTTTTCTTGCTCCACGAAAGCATGATCAAAGCCTCCATCCCTTGAGCTGATTCCAGCAATATTCCTCATCAAAAAGCAAGGGGAAAAAAAAAAACATATTTGCCTGTGGTTGTCTTCTAAATAAATCCCCCACCTCAGGAGTCTTGGGGCTGCTGTCTCACTCCCAGTCAGCTTCGGTGCTGCTGGTAAGATTCTTTTCTCTTCATCACCTTTGGAAAAAATCCAAAAAAATTCCCCTATTCTAGAAATTTGAGATGTTTACATCTGCTTATCTTTCTTCTGATCTCAGGATTCATATTACATTTCAGCTGCCTCTTTAGCTGTATCATTAGTTCTGCACAGATCACTGAGAAAAGCCTTCTTGCAGAGCTTTACCTCTGAAACCAGCCCAGCACCGGTACCCCAGTGAGAGCACTTCCGCCTTCGTCTCCTCTGGCCTCAGCTCCCTTCATTTATCTTGATAGCTTGAAAAAGATCTCACAAGCTCGTTTTATTAAGCAACCTGCATGGCAGTGGCTGTAGCCAGACCCCATTCCTCCTGCACCTCGGTACATAAGGGAGGTTACATTGCCTCCAAGGTCTGTGCGGACAGTTCCTGTGAAATATGACATTTCTACTGAAGCTTTTCTCTTATGAGGAAAAGCTGAGAGCCCTGGGGCTGTTCAGCCTGGAGAAGAGCAGACTGAGAGGGGATCTCATCAATGCTCAGCAATAGCTAAAGGGCAGGTGGCAAGAGGATGGGGCCAGACTCTTCTCAGTGGTGCCCAGCTACAGGACAAGGGGCAACGGGCACAAACTGGTACACGGGAAATTTCATCTCAACATGAGGAAAAACTTCTTTATTGTGAGGGTGGCAGAGCCCTGGCACAGGCTCCCAGAGAGGTGTGGAGTCTCTTTCTCTGGAGATATTCCAAACCCGCCTGGATGCGTTCCTGTGCAACCCGCTCCAGGTCATCTTGCTTTGGCAGGGGAGGTTGGACTAGATGATCTCCAGAGGTCCCTTCCAACCCCGACCATTCTGTGATTCAGAGGCACTTGCACTGTTTCCTTTCCAGGCAGTCACCTGGCACCTGCCCGTGCTGAAGACAGGCATCCATGACAGTAAATGGCAGTTTCTTTCCATTCATGTTCTTTCCATTCATCAGGCAGAGTGGCGATTCAGCTCTAACCTCAAAGCTAAGCAAGTTGTGGCTGATGGCACATAAACTCCCTCACAGGACATTTACAACCTCCCCTGGAGTAGAAGCAGGTTTAAAACACACCTGCCAAATTGCAGGGGACTCTTGTGCCCTGGTACACAGCTTCAGCCAGGGATGTTCTTGCTTAAGTGTAAAATTGAAATGATCTAAATGCAAAAGAGCTGAGATGAAATAGACTGTCCAAAAGCCCCTAACACTACTGCTTTAACGGCCATGATGGGTGCAGCCAAGCTGAGACTGAAGCTCCAGTGGGTGTTGTGTTTCCTTGACCTCACTTCAAATGAAGCAACCGAGAGCTGGGTTGTGTTGGCTGCTGACCTGATCCCTTGGGGCTGGGTCAGTGTCTCATCATTCCCCACCCCAGAAAAAAAAGGTTGCCTTAAGGGTTTGCATACTAAGCCGTACCCTTGTTGTCTCAGGGAAGCTACCCATGATATGGTTGTTTCCTTATGTACCTGTAAGACCTATGTGGCCTCATTTTTATGTTCACTCCATCTATTTAGCAGTGTTAGGCAGGTGAGGTGGGAGACCACTTCAAGGGCAGGAACTGACATTTCAGTTCACCGTGATGCTGCATGATACACTGAGGGATGTTTCCAGAGTCGTTCGCATCTACACCATCATGCTGGAGCATTCCCAACTCCTGCTTGTCCTCATTGACACCATACTGATGGGGTCCTACCCTGGTACACACTCCCTTGGGAAGAAAACTCAAATGCAACTGAAAAGCTTGGGTACGTTTGACTTCCATCTATTTGTCCCATGAGGTCCTGGCACACCAGATCTGGGTCCTTCAGCGGGGACTGTGTGTCAAGCCCAGAGCCAGGACCAGTGCCCATGGCAGCCTGAGCCTGAGTGTGGTGTCTGTGAGAGCCTGTCCTGGCACATCCAAGACCGATGGAAGCACTCCCCAGTGGTCCCACGCAAAGCATGTCTGCGTGGGGTATGCTGGGCACAGCCCCCTGCCTTGTCCCAGAGCATGCACTGTCATATAGCCCACCACCAAACACCCCCTCCACGGCATCTGGCAAGAATTTGGGGACTGAAGTCACCCTATGATGCCTGCCTAAGGAGGACTGCATAACCCAGACAGCAAGGGGAACACAGTGCTGTCCAAAGCAGAGACGTGGCACTGAGGCTGCAATGCCCCAGCTCGGCGAGTGTTCAGGTCTTGCCTGTTCATGGCCTGCCCACCAGTAACACCAGTTATGATGCTCAGGGAGATGGCAGTAATCCCACAGCATCAATATTCCTTGGGGCTCACTAAGCAGAGAGTATCAAAGGAAGAGAGTCTTTCTACCAGTCCAATCAATGTCTTATATAAAAGGTAAAATTACCTTCTCTACCCTGTCCTTGATCCTCTTAAATCCTACCCCAATTTGCTGGCCTGGGAATGACGGCCAGCACGCTCACCTTCTGCAGATCCCTGTCGGAGCTGGTGCCTTCCACAGCTCGTGTCTGCCCTGCACCAAAAGAGCTAACATTCATTTGCCTGTGCGAAAACGCATTTTAATTGAGCAGCCCTGTTCACCCAGGAATTTAGCTAAGTCTGTAAAGCTGCTTGCTTTTATCTGTATATGCCATTCTGCCAGTCTTGATGTTATCTGCAAATTTTAGATTTATTTTTAGATAATTGATAGAAATGTTGAAAAGTACAAAGCTTCACTGTTTCCTTGAGATCCCGACAGAAATGTCCCCATTCAGTGACAGTTTTGTGTTGATTACTAGTGTTTTGTAGTCTGTTGTCACTTCCCAACCCATTTAACATGGATTAGGTAATGCCCAATACTAATGTTTAAAAACAGAATATGATGTCAGATCCCTTGCAAAAGCCTTTTATGGGTTATATCTGTCAGCTTCATGCTGAGGCAGACTTCAGTGCCATGAAGCCCAGCTATTTTCTCAGTGTGTCCTGTTTTATTGACGCCATACACAATGGTCCTTGAACCTCATGACCAAACAGCACAGAAGCAAAATTCTGACTTCAAGGTCCAGGAACCTCGTCCAAACAGGAATTCGCTCTGCCCTGAGGACTGGCCGTGCTGAAGCAGACCTCCTGTATTCCCAGTCACTGCTCCTCTTGAAGGAACTCTTGTGGTACTCCAGCAATAGCGCAACCTTTCTGCAAGATTTTGACCTGCTTTTTCCAGCATGCCCCTGTGATGCTATCAGCACAGTGAGTAGGTTACCCACAGGGAGAGGGGAAAGGAGCTCTGCAGGGACTGTGCTCAGCTGTTGCCCTGCTCCCCAAAGCCAGCCTGGCCCTGGCCCTGAGAGTGCTGCAGCATCAAGTGGTGCCTGATGCATCCCCGCATCCCTCCGGCCCCGCAGTGCCTGTGCTGTCCCCTCCCTCTGCGCAGCTCTGCTCTCGCCGTCCTGCCCACCCACCCGGGTGGAGGGAGGAAGGCAGCTCTGACAGTCTCCCTCTGGCAGCCTTGTCTGGGCTTTTTGCAATTAATTCTCCCTCCCATCCACTGACTCTTTAAAGGTGCAAGCAGCGGGCTGTGTGAGTGCTTGGCAGCAGTCCAGGAGGAGCTCGATGTGTCAGGATGCAATAGGCACTTGCAGTGGGGATTTTTATATATATTTTTTTATCATCAAGCTCAGCTACAAACAAACCTTTAATTAATTCCTCCACAAAGTTCTGCTGAGCTTGTGGCCTCCAATTCTTCTGGGAGGCTAATTAACCTGATCCTCTCCATCCATGCTCCTTTCTCAAGATTGTCAGTTTTCACTTGTTGAATCTTAATGCCTTTCACTGGTGTAACAATCTGCTCTTGTTCACCAGACGCCTCTCGCCCCCAGTGCACAGGCTACATTTCTTTTTTGCCTATATGAGATCATGCTACAGCTGCTTGAAAAACAGCACAGCTCACACTTCTTTGTAGGAAAAATTGACTTTTTGCAAAATTTCCCCTTAGCACTGGAAAAGGAAACCGCCCAGGAATTTCAGTTTTCCACTAAAAATTTCAGTTTTCAAAAACTGTTGTGTTTTTTTTTTTCTTTGAAAGCTAAAGTGCTGTGGAACATGTTCCTATTTCAATGTTTTCAGTGAAAACTTGGTGAAAAAGAAACCAAACTGATATCTGCACAGATACAGATGTATGCAGGCATTTTGGGCAAAAGCCCATTTTTCGGGTGGGGGGGGGTGACTATTTCACTTGGCTCCATCTTGATCAAAAGCCCATTGATTTCAGGCATGAGGCACCCAGGCTGTTTTCGACACGCATCTCCAGCCTTGAAAAACATTCCCTGAAGCTGAAAAAGAGAAGCTTATAAAAGTAATTGAGATGTTTTGGAGACTGTGCTTTTAGTCTTCTTGTGACTCAGTTCCCTGAGATTGATGTAGGAGCACTGAGCTTTCCAACCTGCCCCGGGGAGTGACGCTGGGCACAAAAGTTCTTGCAAAGCTTCAAGACACTGATGTGTACCATGAGCCAGTGGCCATGGAAGTGCTGAAGGCAGAGGTGGGGGGTCCAAGGGCAGGGGAATGAACTGGCACCCCAGAACCAGGGAGTGAAGTGTGGGATGTGGCATCGCTGTGGGATACGGGTGCGAGACCCATGTTTGCACCTTGTGGGAAAGACCCAGCCACTTGGTTCTGTAGAAAAGCAAGGTTAGGAGAAGGTGCCGCAGCACTCCCCAAGTACAGGTAGGCTTGTTTAGTCACGACTCACAGAGATCACCCTCTGCAGCAAAGCATACCAGCATTTTCTGCGGGGGAAAATCCTTGCATGATGCATGACCCCCACCTAGGAGGGATTTCACAACAAGCCCAATGTGGTCCTGGACCTTTTCTTTGCCTCCAGCATCCCTCTCCCCTGGCTGGCCACTGGTGTGATTGCTCTCCTGAGGGACAGAGGCAGAGGAGGGACCAGACCTGTGTTCCTCATCCTCGGCAGAGCTCCCAGGGCTGGGCTGGGGGGAGAGGAGATGGCCTCTACCTGAATCTCTTGGGGATCTGTGCCTAAGTACAGGCTGCTATTTCCAAGCTTTTGCTTCCACTGGAGAAACCTGATATAGAATCAGTTTAACAGATTTTTTTTTTTTTTTTTGAACACAGTTTTCCTCTTTTCAGCCCTCTTGAGGGGAAAAAAAAAAGGTGGAAAAACACTGACATTTCTGTTGAGTCCAAACTCTTTTGGCCACTTAATGCTTCAAAGATTATTTGCATGTTGGTATTGTTTATACCAATCTCATTAGAGATGCCTGGGAAATGCAGCCTGTTAGTTAAATGGTTGGGAAGGAAAAGAACAGAAATATCACAATATTGGGGTTTTTTTGTTTTTCTTGGGGTTTTTTTTTTTGTTTTGTTTTTGTTCATTTTAACCTGTGTGGCATCCTCAAAGCAGTCAAATAATAGAAATTTTGTTTGCTAAAAGGGAGGATGTTGAGAGTGACTTTCTGGCAGTTTGCTGCTCCGACAAGCCAAATCCCATATGTGTTTTGAGCGGGTTCGAGGGCAGCAGCACCGAATTCTGCTCTCCAAATGTCCTGCTCTCCAAGCACCTGGAAAGCGCTGCCTACAATGGTGTTAAAATAACCTCTCTGTTTTACAATGGTGTTGAAAATGTCCAGGACCGGCTGGGAAGCACTCAGATACCATAGCAATAAGCACCAGGACATTTATAGTGCTATATTCAGAGCGGGGATGGGTGAACCAGGCCACACATTAAGCAGTGCCAGTGGAAAGGAGAACAGAGCAGTCGTCCCACCCTGAGTGCTCTCCAGGTGGAGTGAGGTGAGGCCATGTGGGAAAATTATGAGGTCATTTAGCATCATCCGAAGGCATGCTTGCAAAGAGTCTGCAGCAAGACTGCATTGGGAGGCAGCCCTGGTCTTCCTACTTCTATAGCGTTTGATTGAGCATCACCCTACCGCAAGGTCGCTCTTCAAGCCAGGCTTTCCAGCTACAGCTGTCTGTCTTGTGGGGAGGGGGGGAATAAGCATCTCCAAAATTGACTCAGACCTGCTGAATTCCACTGTTAGTGAAACATGAGACTAAATGCAAAGAAGAAACCGTATATAAGTGAGTATCAGTTTTCAGACTTATTGAGCAAAGATGCCGATTGTTGCTTAGTTAAGGATTTAAATTCTCTGCATATTATTTGATGAGCCCTGGATGAAAATACAGCACTTACTTAGTGTCCAAATCCCACTTCTGCTATCACCCTTTAAGGCCACCTGGGGCATTTTACCCCCTTGGATCCTCCATTTCTCCCACAAGTAATGACAATATAGGGCTGAGCCCTTCCTAGAGAGACTGAGGTGTGGAAGGGAAGTAGTGCACAGGAGCTCTGCCTCTCTCCATAACTCTGGTGACACAGGGGGCTAATGACTCTGATAGCCTCTCTGCTTTGGCTGGGTTTTGCTGTTGTAGGTTGTGGCAAAGGATGGAAAAATGTCCCAGGAGTCTTCATGTAACAGCCTGCCAGCCCAGCAGCATGGTCCTGGGTCTCAGGGTACAAACAGCCTTGCAGGGACTGGTCCACTTTCCCTGGTGAACCTCCTATGGCCAACATAGCACCTGGACTTTGTCCCCCCAGGTAGCCAGCAGCTCCCCCAAAAGCAAGAGACAGCACCTCTGAGTGCAAGTGCCCAGATCTCAAGTGGGCTAACACAAGGCAAAACAGACCTGGAGGAGGGAAGAGGGGGAGGACAGACTTAAAATAAGATTGTTGGGGAAAGCAAAAAAAGAAAAAAAACCCACTGCACACCCTCTCAAACTCTCATGCCTTGAAAATGTGTGAGTTTCTCTGAGGCTGCAGAGATGACAAAGAAGGAGCTCCAGGGAATGGGTCTAGGGAGGTGCCTCCATGGAAATGAGGAAGCCCCATATAACAGCATCGCTTTGCAGAGGCCCTGCAGGGGTGGAGAGAGGGATGCCAGTTATCCCATCACGGCATATTAGTGCACTTTGTTTCTATATTATTATCCTCCTGTTGCTAGAGCCATTAAAAACTGTCTCTAAATAGCTCGGCGTGGTGATTTACTAATTGAGTTAACTTGGCTGCAGTGGCTCTGGAGCTGAAGGATGTGGTTTGTGATTAGATAAGACCATTGCCCCTTTCAAAATGAACAACACATTAAGAGGTTTTTCTAGGTCATGCTAGACTGCTCAGCGCAGCACTCTGCCAAGCACTGCATAGCCCAGGGCCCGTGGCCCCAGCCCAAGACAGACAGTCATTACAGCTAATGAAGGTCTGTGCTTTCCTTCCCCTGGAGGAGGCACGGAGCCTGAGAAAAACCCAGGAGCATCTTCACACTGGAATCAGTCTCTTCTGCCTCAAAATCCAGGGAAGGCCAGGTCAGGCTGCTTGGACTTTCCAGGTCCTGCTGCACAGGTAGTGAGTGAGGGATCCCCATGCTCCCAGGGGAGGCATATACTCAGATCTCCCCACAAGATGAAACTCTGCTTGTAGACCTCACTTCAGAGCACAGCAACGCTGTGGCATGGTGGTCTTTCAGGGCAAAAAACACTGGTCCCTCCCCTGCATTTCTCTTGCTGTTTCTTCCCCAGATCTGCCAGCACCATGTTGACCTTGGCCAAACCACTTTTTCCAGGAGCAGCAAATGTTGGGTCAGACTCTTCCTCACTAGGACACATCTCAGATGCATCTCCCAAACTGTTGACAGCCAGCACAGACCCACACCAGGGAGGACCTGGCAGCTCCAGTCTGTCTCAGTTGTGCAGCAACTGGTGCACAGAGCTCCTGGGCTGCCCACAGGAGGGTTCATGGAGCTCATGGATCTCGTTGCTCTTCCATGCACATGCCTATAGTGTTGGGTCAGCTGGTTCTTGAGTTCACACGGGGGACAGCTGCCTTGGTTGTCCACACCAGCCAGCACTGGTGAGCATTTTAGCTCAGCTTTGTTGAATCTTCCCTTGGCAGGAAGACACAAGGCTGCATGGGGCTCAATCACAGCAAACAGTAGCACAACCTAGAAGGAAGTTGTGTGATGCTGAGATTCCACCAAACCTCAAGAGCTGCACCACTCCATAGAAAGACTCAGCCCAAAAGGAAAATAAGATGGCAACATGCAGGTATTTTCATTTAGGTCTGCCCCAGTGTTTGTCAGACCCTTGTGTCCTCCAGCGCAGGCTGACAAATAGTTTGAAGCAAACTCTATATTTCTAACATTACAGAAGGGATTCTTCTTCTCTCAGTAGTGCTGAGACTTACACCTTTGCCTGCACCACTATCCCAAAGGAGTGGCCAAGGGAACTGCAGTGGACAGGCACGGGGGAAAGCAAGGCTGGAAAAGGGCTGGGGACAAACCATGAGGAAAGACCACTGCAGCCAGGGTCCTGGAGCCGACATTCCACCAAAGTGCTTTCAGTCGCTGAGATGCATTCGAGAAGACCTCCCACCAGCGAGCAGCTCCTGTGTTACACCTGCCTATGCCTGCATTGCTCCACAGTGGCGGCAGCGGCTGAATCTGCCCAGCTCAAAGCACAGAGGGGAGCTGCAACACATCAGAGGAGACAAAGCTGCTCTCCTTGCAGCTCAAGCACTGGCCAAGCGGGTGTACGGGAACATGAAATAAAACCCCATTTAACAAGAAGCCTGAAAGTTTTTAAAAAGTGAAATCTCGGATGGAGCCTGGTTCCCCCCTGTCAGCCGAGAGCTTCAATTGGCAGCCAGACGAGCACCTGTCAGGGCTGGGCTGGAGTCATTAGCAAGATCAGAGTCCTGGCAGAACAGCGGGAGGCTGGACTAGATGACCTAATTTGCGTCCCTTCTAGCTCAAAAAAGTCTGTGATGTATTTTTAATGAAGCACACACAATAAACTGCTAACATAATATTAGAGGCTCACTTCAAAGCTCAAATAGGCAGGGAAATCAAGGTGAAAGTTTCTGAATTCATCATTATTATGTGTCACTCATCTTCACTATGACAACCCCTGGGCACACTAGAGGCTTCCTTTCCAGTCTTTGGTACATGGTTTGGAGCCCACCCTCCTCCTCACCTTTTTCAAGCAAACCAGAAAGACCCTGGACAGTCTAAAGCTTGACTAGACACCCCTTATACATATATGCATTGTTCCAGACCCACAAAAGGTTTTGCAAGCAGCAAAATTTAGTGATTCTGGAGAAGGCTGGGGTCATACCTTAGACAAGCTTCAGGCCACCTGGGTTGCCTTTTGTTCTGCTGGCCCATTCTCATCATATAGCTGGTGTCTGTAAGGTTTATGATTCCATGAGATGTGCCAGGGAGCAGCAAGCGCAGGGCTCCTCCCTCAGGGAAGGCAAGCCAGGAGCTGAGCAGGATCCCACAGCTGGAAGGGGCCGCACCAGTCACAGCCTGTCCCACAGGACCTGAGTGAGGAAACAAGACCAAGAGATGGTGGCCAGGTCCTGCCAAGAGTCCACATGATAAGGTAACATCACAGCAATGAAGCAGGTCCAAGGTGAAGCCAGGAAGTCAATCCACAGGTCAGGACCAGGTCCAGTGATCACCAAACAGGTCCATAGTGAGGTGACAGATCCAAAGTCAAGCCACAAAATCAGGCCGCAGCTGGAGTTCAGAGCAGCAGGGTTCTGTAGCCAGGCAGGGACATGACTATGGCCAAGCTGTAGACCAGGATGGCTCCAACAGGGACCTAGAGACCAGGCTGAACATAAATGGAGCTCCTGGGCTCACAGTTTGTGTGGAGACCCCAAAAAATGCTGTCCAGGACCGTAAGGACCTATTAGTTAACTCAGGGCCCTGGCAAGATTTATGAGCTGCACCAGTGACAGAGAAACATGCAATGTCTGTGTGTCACAGTTTTCTCCTTCCCAGAACTATTAGGCCACTCTGGCATGAGAAAACAGATTTTTTTCCCACATTCCTTCTGGGATGGCCCCTGTTTCACCTAGTGGTTGGAAATAATCTCTTAGGTTTTTTAGAGGCCACAACTTTGGTGGAAATAAGTATTACATTCCAATCGCGGAAACAAATCAGAAGCCAAATGCTCCTCTGACTTCACCTAAATATTCCTGACATCTCCAGGTTAAAAAAGTTGACCAAGGACAATCTGGTTAAAGACCAAAACATCTCTCAGGTCCAACCAAACCAACAACGCCCCAAGAACTTACCCACGTGGAGTCCAGAGGACCTCGGTATTGAACCCCTCTGCTGACCTGCTGCTGCTGGAGACACTCCTAAAAGTGACACACAACCTCAAAACACACATAGTGAAGTGAAACGTCCCAGCGTACTTTCCACCCCCACCCCTAACTCATAGAAATTAGGTGTGCATATGAATGCATTCCCAGACCTTCTCGTTTGGGACACTTCAAGTTGCTTTCCCTTCAACACCCTTCATCCTCACCAATCTCATCCCCAGCAAGGTCAGTCTGGCAGCAAGGGACAGGCAGTGAGGAGCAAAAAAAAAAAAAAAGGCATTTAGAAAAATACAGAATTTAATAGTCTTACTTGGAAACCTTGTTAAAATTTCAACTTTTACTGTCTAAAGCAAATGGGAACATTTAGTCCTAGCGTCTTGAAGTCAACTTGAAATTCGGTGAAATTGCCGGGTGAGGAGCGTGCCTTTTATCCAGCCTTGCTGCATCTTGTTTGAGCTCAGTCTCTAATTGTCATGCAGAAAGGGACTGAGCCTTCCAGGTAACCTGGTGTTAATTTCACCGCGGGGCGGAGGGGAGGATGGAGACAGCTAATGAACGAGCAAAAGTGATTGATTCCTGTCTCAGTGTCAGGACACTGAACGGCTGTTTGTCAAGAAACAAGAAAATGTCACTGGGAATTGTAAGCGCTTGTAACCATTACATAAAGCACTTTGACTAAGAATCGCATAAGATAACTTTCCGAGACTGCTGCTCTGAGAGTGTGTTAATACAACCACTGGCTCTTCTTGACATTTCTGCAAACAACTTATAAATATTCCATGGGAGCGGCAGCCCCTGCTGCCACTGTTGTTGCAGTTTGAATGGAAATACCAGGGGAGAAAAGAGCAGCTCTGCCCTTATTTAGCAAGCGTGCAGCTAAATCAGCGTCCTCAGTCAGCCCACTCCAGGGCTTTGCTCCAGTGAAAACAAAAAGCAGCTGAGCATCCTGCCCTTCTCCGCTGAAGAAAAAGCTTGGATGTGTGTGAAGACCCAGCACGGCCTCCGACCACCAGCCCCTCCGCACCCAGATGGGTGCTGGGAAAGAGGTTAAATGACTCACCCCAGGTCTCGTATTTTGCACGTGACACTGCTGGAAACTGCTGCTCAGCCAGAGCTGTCTCTGTTCTTTAGCCCAAGGCTCAGAGGCTAAACACAGAGTTCCTCAAGCAGGGCAAGGCAGCGATGGGGCGGCTGATGTCTGAGGGTCTGGGGGGGGGCAGCTGCATGTGTGTTTGGGGACTGTCCGTGGCGGGTGCTGTAAAAGAAAGAAGCCGTGCCGACACGGACATGCTAGTGCATAACGTACCCTTCTGCTCACGGGCAGCAGGGAGGTTCCCCAGCCCCGCGGGGCGATGGGAGGGATCACACTGCACATCTGGTGAGAGATGCTGCTGTGCTCCTGGGCCATGTCAGCTGTCCATGCCATGAAGCTCCTGGTCCTTCTTGAGAGCTGCTGGATCAAACTGCACTAGAGAGGGCTGTGCAGAAAGCAAAGCAGGGTCTCACAGCTCAGGCAGCAGCAGACACACATGCAGTGAGTTGCAGGAGTGCCGCTTTACACCCTGCTGACCACAACCAGGCAATAGGTTCAGCTCCACGGTTTTAAAATGTCTGCTCCCCACTCACCTGAAAAAGGCCAGTGCTCCCTCCTCATGCCAGATTTTGTCCCTTTCTGCTTTAAATCCAGGTGATAATACTCAAAACCAGCCATAGAACAACAAACGCAACTAGGAGCCAACCACAACCACACCACCACAAAGGAGCCGAGCCATGAGCAAACCACTGCCAACACACCCGACCCACAAATAAACCACTGCAGATGGACCCTGACACAAGTAAACCACTGCAGATGGAGCCACCCACAGCCGAAATGCTGCGAAGAAGCCCAGCCCGTGACTCATCCCAGCTTGCGCGCCTGTGTTGGCGTCACGTGGAGCACGGCAGCCTATCAAAAGCTATGATTTCATCCCAAAGGACACTACTGTTTTTATGCTTGATGACAGCTGGGCCTTTTTGGTACCTGCTGACCTAGAACAAGTCTTTCAAACTGTATGGAAGGTGGGTCATTTCAAGATTTGAAGTGCCTCATCATTTAGTGAGTGGGCAGTGTACACCTCTATTTTCATCGTGTTTCTTTGCCAAGTCTCCATTATCCCTATTTATAGATGCTCTGGGAAACAATTCCATTAAGTCTCACCTGCCTCAGCATTTCCCCCTACAGTGCCCTAGTTATGGCATAAATCAAGGGGTCTCTAATTAGTGTTTCTGTCCCTGGCCAGATTCAAATGTTTGGGCTCGGCTTTATAGGGAAGGTCTCTGCGTAATTGCACAGATTCCTTGCCCTCACCATGGCAGTACCCAGAGTTCATGCTGTCTCCAGAGCTTCCCATCAGCAACTGTGATGCCACGGTCCAATATCATCACCTTTGCCTCTCTTGCTTGTTCTGTTTTCCTGCCCACACCCATCTCTCAATGACTCTGGTTTTTTTATCCTTTTCTGATTTTGAGAAGGCGGCAGAACAGCAATAGCTCCTCTCCCTCACTGTCTAATGATAGGGAGCTAATCCAGAAACACAACTTCAAATCAGAAAACCTTCCAGCATTTATTATTTCTATGTATCGTGTTCGTTTGTAGCAAAACTCAGCAGCTCAGATAATATTCTCCGTGTCAGAGCAGAGAGGTGAGGAAACACCACTTACTCACAAGGTTTAGGGGATCCTGTTTAGGAGCAGAGATCTCAGCCCTCTGGATCCACAGGTAGCTAGGCATTTGCCCCATCATCTTCTATGAGCTGTTGGGGAAGGGTGGGGCAGAGATGGCATCTGCCTGCAGACCAGGGCCAGGGTTACAAGCAGGTACTTGTGTTCGCAGACACTACTGCCAGAAGCAGGTTCCAGTCCCTGACATGGCATTGCCAGTTCTCAGCACCGTCCTGAGTCTTGTGGGATTTAGTGTTTCTCTGATGGTTCCCCAACACAGAGGAAGACTGGGGAGACTTCAGCCTCAGATGAGAAAAGCTTGGAAACACGGTCTCCAAAACCAAGTACAGCTAAACAGAACTCAGATGAGCTTCATTAAGAAGCCCCACGTATTTAAGCTGATTTCAGTTAGGGACCCAAGTTATGTTTTTTAGCAGTTGGGAGAGTCACAGTGCTGCTGTGACCAGCTTGGAAATGGGAGTCAGTTTTCTCAGAGGAAGGGCAGGAGAGGCAAAGGCAACTTGCATGTCCTCTCACATGCAGTGAAAGGGGGCAAGAGGGGAGGAAAGCAGCTGTCACAAGCACATTTGAGGCAACTGTAGACTCCTAAAGTCTGAAACCAAGAGAGACCACTAGCTCTGCCTGAGCTTGTCTCCCTCAAGGCATTGCACTTCTCCTGGATCCCCTGCACGTGGCAAAATGACTGTTCCTGAAACACTGATGGGAACGCAATCTGCTGTGTGCAGTGGGCAAAGAACAAAGCTACCAAGTTCCAGTGCCTGGCCGTGGTCTTGTCCTGCTCCCAGGCTCTCCTGGTCATCTGGTCATGTGTTTCCAGCAAGGCTGATGCAGCAGCTATAGCAGTGAGGTTTAGACCCAGACCTCTGAGGGACTTTCAACGCACAGACCCAGATTTCATCTTTTGAAGGCTCGGAGGGGCTCTGGACAGGGAAAGTGAGGAATCCTCAGGAGACCACA
Organism: Dromas ardeola; assembly: GCA_013398915.1. Lineage (NCBI taxonomy): Eukaryota > Metazoa > Chordata > Aves > Charadriiformes > Dromadidae > Dromas > Dromas ardeola. The sequence goes on along the minus strand of VYZM01008541.1, from coordinate 314,064 downwards.
GCTTACACTAGAACTGCTTGAGCTACATGTGTCTGAGCATCTAAGTCCTTTCCAATCAACATCTAGGATTTCTTATGAACCAGGCCATTAGTGGGGTTTCTTTCACTCTGTGTTGCCCCTCTCTTCCTCCCTAGCTTTGATCAAAAAGGCCTTGCTGATGGAAATGGCATCAAAGCCACAGCATCCCTGTATAAAGTTTTGATCTCAGTGAATCACAGTTGTCCACTAAAGAAGAAAAAGAAACCTTTCAAAACTATTTTGATTAAATTGCTTTTACATAAAATGTGTCCATGTCAGATGTTGCAACTTGACAGCGTGGTTGACAGAGATGGGGACCTCTGAGGTGAGGCTCACCATACCTGTGTCAGGTGCCTCATTTAGGATGGGACAAATCACCACCTGGGGACACACGCTTTTGGACTCCACTTCCCCATCCATAGGCAGAGGTACAGTCCCGTCTCCCTGCCCTCTGCAGGAGGATGGGAAGATGAAGGGAAGGGGCAGAGGATAAATACGCTTCACATGTTACCACGACAAGGAGGGGTATAATTGTCTCCTTGGCTAGCTTACAGATGGACCTGAAAACTTGGAAAAAGTGTTCCTCTTCTGGTACTGTTCCTGCTTGTTGCAAGGACAAGTGAGGACCCAGGAGCAAAGGACAAGTGTGGATCTGCAGAGGCAAATGCTGTCAGAGAAGCAAGCATGAACACAATGTCTTTCCACTGCTGTTTGAAAGCCTGTGTTTTGATTTCATCTTCAACAGTGGGCACTGCATTATCAAGGGTCTGCATGGGGACAGTGCGTAGGGGACACTACGTGCTGAGTTGTGCAGCTCTGCGCTCTGTGATGGGGAGTCCATTCTTCCCAGGAAAGTCAGGACTGCATCCCTCATCCATCCAGAGCCATTTTGGCTCCTGTCTGTTGACTTTGTTTGATTTCACTCCTGGCATCAAGGACGTGAGCAGAAAGTTGACTGTGACTTGTACAGCAAGAAAGGAAGAAAGTATCATGAGATGGGAAACAGTCAACAGGGTCCTGAGCCCTGCTGGGTAAATCCCTCTTAACTCAGTGACATCTGAGTGTAAAATAGGTCTAAGAGTATCTGGAAGACTTGTGCCAACCCCAGCAAAGCACAATGCGGATGCAAAACTGCCTTCCTTTGAAGTCCTCAAACCCCCACTTCCCTCACCAATACCAGAGCTCACCCTTTGCCTCTTCCAACCTCCTACAGGTGTTCCTGCTGTCCACTGCATCCCCTTCTTCAATAGTTTGTCATTCAAATGGCCTTCTAATGCCTGTAAACACAGAAATTGGCATCTGGACAGCAGGAAATCTAGGAAATTAGCACAAGGGACTCTTCTGGGCTTGTGGCCAATATACAGTCCTAGAAGCCACCGAAAGCACAGCAGAGTCAAGCTTTAGAAAGCAGGAAGAGTGTCACTGGGTTGGCATAAAGCGACTCCTCGTCCATTCAGGATAAGTGACAGTAATGCGCTAGTCTGCTTTGTGTTAACCACAGGGAGCACCAAAGCCAAACTCCCTGATACTGATTTGGGCACGGACAAGCCCAGATCTCGGCTCTTTTCTGGGCCTGTTTAGTTGCTGTGGGGAAATGCCACAACACACATCTGTTCTCTTTTTTTGTTTTCTTTTTCTTTTTTTTTTTTTTTCCAGGTTTCTCCTGTTTTTTGCCACCTCTTCTGGTTTCCTCATACCCATAGACCTGTGGGCACTGGTCCAAAAATTTTGACCACAACAGTCACTAACTACTGTATAAGGGAGACATGCGGTGTGCCCTGAAACTATGACCAAAATGGGAGTTTCCAACAGTAGCCTGTCACAGCATCCGGCAATTCTCTTTCTGGCTTTTCTATGGGCTTTGGTGTGGTGCTGACCCCATGGCCAAGCCAGGCTGAGCTGCTCTTTGCCACTGTGCTTCAACTTCAGGCATAGGTTTGAATCCCTCAGGAGTTTGAATGATGCGTTTGGATGAGTAGGAGAGGACATAGCCTGCTTTGGGCATGCAGGACCTCAGAAAATCCTCCAGCACTGGCATGAAGGGGACAAATCTTAGCAAGAATGGCGGAAAACCGGTAATGTACTGATCACTCATCTGTGTGTGTGGATAAGTATGCACACAAACTGGACATGCATGCGGGCATCAGGATTGTCACGACTGTCTAGCTTACCAAGGCACTTAGGAATCCCAGCCTGACTTCTTGCTTCATCCTTCGGGGAGGACAATGTATTTGCACGAAAACATACCTGGCTCCTCTGCAGAGGCTGATGCTGGTCATGGAGCTGGGATGGCAGCAGTGAGATCTGCTGGGGTCCCAGGGCCATGCTGCACAGGATCTGCTGCCCAGCGATACAGCTGGTACTGACAGATCAGTCCCCAACTCAGTGCCAAAAGTGAGCTGCTCACTAGTACGGGGCTATGCCACATCTTTTTGGCAGCCCCAGTGGTGGATTTGGAGGAGACAGATCACAAATGCAACAGTTTGGGCACTGCCCTCCCTGTCATTCACATAGGCGGAAACTGGCTGTGGCAGAGCTAGAAAGTACCCAGCAACACCCCATGAAGTTGTTGCATGTGGGCTTTAGATACTGCCACGCTGGCTGCCCAACTTGCAGCATCACAGTCTCTCTGGGACATGAGCCATCCACGCATCCTCCCTTGCTTCTTCCCACAGTCACTGTTTCCTCCTCATGAACCATCAATCCTGGAGCAAGGCTGGCACCATGTCATGGCCCTGCCAATGTCCTTCACTCCTGGCTTGCGGTGGTCCCTCCCTCCTCCACGTGTGGTTGTTCTGTGAAGCTGAGCACCAGTCCCAGTACTATGAACCCCAACTGTGGCCGGTGCAGCCTGGAGACCCTAAGCCTGGTTTGCACACATAGCCCTCTAGTGCACGTTCCCAGGACCTTGGTACGCCCATGACATTGCTCTTCTCTGGCCCACACTACATGCCACCTGCATGTGACAGGCTGGTCTTGCATGCATAGACCTCAATATCTCAACAGTCTTCCTGAAGAGAGGAGCACAGGAGAAAATCTGTATTTTGATAAGGAAAAGCAACCTCCTGGCAAACTCTCTGCACAACCCTGCCACAGCCTGGAGTACCCCCAGAGTGCACGGGGGGCTGTCTGCAGTACAAGGAGTAGACAAGTAGGTCTGGGCAGGAGCTTTATGGCCCACTGTGTGGTATGGGGGCACCCAGACATCAAGGTTTTATTTTCATAGCATCCCGAGGTCAAAGATGGGGGTCATACAGAAGACGAAGACACTTGCACAGCAACTGCATGAAAGAGCTCCATGGTGGCACAGTCAGGAATGGACACCAGCTCTCCAGCACAGCCAGCCTGAGTTGCAAGGCCAGGAGCTGTGTGTTTGGGGAGATACACCTTATTTCATAAATACAAGACTGAGTGCTGCTCCACTCTGGAACTACTTTCTGGTTCATTAATCACAGAGCTGAGTCTAGTTATCTGTGCGTATCAGAAGAAAAATGGCCCTGCCCGACTTCTTGGGATTGCTTACTAATGTTCCTCTACCTGCAACCTGGAGTCCTCAGCTCCAAGGGGCTGGGCTAATATTTCCTGCTATTCTGAGCATCCTGAAATATGAATGATGTTGGGCCAACTTGTGGGACAGTTCGAAGGGAAACAGGAGCATTAGCAGAGCATGTTTCATGCAAGGCAACCCTTTGTTGGCACCAGTTAAAGATTGCATAACCACACCACGTATGTCTTATTTATTACTGTCGTGTTAAACGCTCAACCTGCCTTCAGATCACGGATTACTCAACATCCTTCTAACTTTTCAGCTTTTTAGCTGGTTAGTGTACTTCACCCTTTCAGAGGACAACCATTTAGGAAAAAGAAATCTTTATTTTATATTTTTTTTTGTATACTTGTACACAAGTAAAATAAAATGCATATCTATATATACTGCAATCTTGTGAAGGAAAAGGTAGCATTCTTTAACAAATGCTGCCCGTAAACATGGTGTGATGGAATGAATACAGAAAAACTGCAATATTCATAAACATAGGATTAAAACGGCATCAAATTCATTACCTCTGCAAATGGGAACCTGCAATATTGTTCAGTGTGATGTTAAGTTACAAACAGATTTTAGACATTCTTTTCAGAGCATTTCTTACACTTTTTTTTTTTCCTGTAAATAAACCGTATTTCTTTACCATCTGCTGTAGCAAAAGCTGCTTTGTGGGCAAGTGCAGTTCCGAAGACCAAAGGTATAATTCACAGGTTTCAGGACAAATAAATTATGTACATCTTGGTGTTTTGTCTTTTTTGTTTTTTGTTTTTTATAAAGGCATCCAGTTAACTTTTGTGTAACAAAGCTTTCTCAGGGTAGATGGTAGTTTTGCTTTTGTTTGCAACATTTATGGAGGTCAGCAAAAGTCTAGTATTAAAGTGTCATCAACCCAGGAAAAGAGTTAATTTTAGCAGAATAACAGTAAGCTCCACACCAAGGGGGGGATCAAAAGGCTTAGGCTGAGCTGTAACGTGGAGCTGTTTCCTTGCTGGGTGAGGCGGCACTGGGCCTTTGATCTGTTCTTTTTAGAGCAGCCCTGCCTCTTTTTGGTTGGGACTGTGGAAGGTTCAATAGGCTCTAGAAATTCTGGTTTCAACTTGGTCAATGGAGGGTCTACAATGCTGGGGAAGGTCCCAAAGGGGGAATCGTTTATCTGCTTGTTGCTGCCATTTTTGGAAGGGTCCGTCTCAACGTACTTGGTTTTGGACATGTTCTCCTTATCCTTGAGAGGGTTGTTGGAGGATGGCCGGCTGCTGTGAGAAGAAGGGCCTGCCTTGCCTTTAGCTTCATAAATAAAAGACTTATCCGTTTCTGGCTGGCAGCACTTCGGGGAGCCGTTGTGGGAACCGAGAGGGGGGACCCCGGTGGGCAGTTTGCCGGATCTGGTCTTAGTGCTAAAAACGCTTGTTCGTATCTGGTTGAAGGAGTCAACGCATCCTTCCAAGTCGGCGCTCTGCAGCCTTTTGAGGTCTCTCCCTGCCAAGCGGGGGGGAAGGTGGCATTCTAGCTCCGAAGATGATCCTTTAAACTGCTTAAACCAATTCCAGAGAGACCGAGCCTGGCAGTCACAGATCCACTGGTTACCGTTCAAGCGCAGGTACTGGAGGGATACCAGGGGAGCCATGGTTTCCCCCGTGAGTACGGTCAGGTTGTTGTTAAACAGGTACAAGGTCATCACTTTCCCAAGGTCATGAAAAGACCGGCGGTGAACCAGGCTGACCCTATTCTGGTGCAGAAGCAGACGGTCGAGGTTGATTAGCCCGCGAAAGACATTCTCTGACAAGCTCTTGATTTTGTTACCATGCAAAAACAGGTAGGTGAGGTTTGCGAGATCTATGAAGGTGTCATCCAGAAGGTTCTGAAGATTATTATCCTGAAGGTAGAGATATTGCAAGGAGAACAACCCTCGAAAAAGCCCTGTGGAGAGCTCCAGGAGCCCGCAGCGATCCAGGTGTAAGGTGTGGAGGTGAACAAGACCCCGGAAAGTGACAGGGTTGATAGATTTCAGGTTCGTGTTGTCACTGAGATCTAGCTCCTCCAGTTTGTTGAGCCCATAGAAGGCTCCAGGCTCAATGAGGCTGATGTTGTTGGAGTGGATCCAAAGAATTGTCATGTTGCGGCAGGAGGTGAAGCTGGTGGACCTCACAAGGGTTATCTTGTTGTTGTGCAAGAAGATGCGCTGGCTCTGGATGGGTATCTCAGTGGGGATTGCTGTCAGTCCTTGCTGCTGACAACTTATTGTAATCTTCGGTTCACTGTAGCATACACACGCCCCGGGGCAAGACTCCACTTCTGACTGGATGTTCAAGCAAAGCACCAAAATCAGCAGTTTGCTTCCTAAAGGATAACAAAAATAGTATGCAAATTAGCCAGGGTCATGGGAGAGTTTTTCTTTGCAACTAATAGATGAGCCTGAAAAATCACCCTTCTAAGTGCATTGCCACTAACAACAAGCAACATATGCCACAGGAGCCAAACAATTAAAATGCAGAATTAAAAATGCTCTACCACTGAACACAAAAGCTAAAATCAATATACACTTGTAGCACCTCCTCAGCCTTTCACTCTTGGGAGGCCTCTGACTTTGGTGGCGAAAGAGAGTGATCATCAATATGCATTTGCATCGTGGGTCCTGGATGCACATCTAACATCAGCCCCGTTCCAAAGAGCTTACCTCTGAGCAAAGGGGCTGTCTTCTGGGGGGCCGTTTGTCTCTGCCACAGGCACATTTAGCACAGTTCGGCCTATGGGAAAGCATCTGCCCAGCTGTGGACAATGCCTGCAGCCATGGGGTTGTACTAGGCAACTCTGCGTCCCATTCCAGCAGAGCCACCAGCTCCTCGCTTTTCAGGATCCTTGAACAAGTAGGTGTCCCCAGATTGCACTCAAAATGTAAGATGGAAATGTGGCTTTTGTGACTTTCCATGAACAATTTCAGACTGATCTGGTCTTCCTGTAAGAAATAACTGTGAGAGATTCCCAGAATAACTTACAGGTCAGACCTGCCTGTAGAGGTCTTGGGGCCAAGAGCATCCTTTCCTTCTCTCGGTCAAACCTTTATGCCAGATATTCTTGATTCCCTTCCTCTCTCCCCCTTTTTTCCTTTGAATCTCTGCACCCACCAAGGAAGAGGAGAAAACAGCACATTTTTCCACAGAGGGCAGTGCTGTCGGAGGAAATCACGTGCAATGCTTGATTCAGACATTCCTCAAAGTTTGCAAGGCAGAAGTAGATTTCATGAGTCCCAGGCATGCAGGCAGCCCACTGGGGTTGAAGAGACCCTGATAGGAGTATTTTTTCATGGTGATGAGCACCTGCTTCCCCAGGAGCTGTGCTGCACAGGAATCACAAGGAAGCATTTTGATACACCAAATTCACCATCCCCAGCTCGGATGCTGGGAAAGGGCCTGGAGGATGGGCAGAGGCTGTGCATCCAGCAGCATCTCCTGAAAGGGGACCTGGGGGGGAGTGAGCCTCTGTCTGTTTCCTACCCATGGTGGGGAAGGAGGGGAAGGGAGGCAGTTTCAGCAGTGCTTTACCAGCAATTAGCAGCAAGTAATTAGATTGCTTCCTCTAAACCGTGTGCGGGAGCTAAAATGAATGGGCAGCAACTGTAGCAGCAGGAGGCTCCGTTTGTGAAATACCACGCGCGAGCAGGGACATGTGTGTCTCCTTCCCAGCTCATCACAGCACCTCTGACAGAGACCTGTTCCTCCCACCGCTGGGGATCTCCAGCCCAGGGGCAAACAGCAGCTTTCCCTCCTCGCTGTTGTGGGAGGTTTTTTCTTCCTTGAAAGACTGAAAATATTGTTCAGGCGTGTTGATGCCTCATTACACCTTAAGGTAAAATAGCAGAGTTCAAAAAGTCAGGCAGAAAAGGACAATGATGCGGAATGGGGTAAACGGGGGAGACCGGGAGAGCCAGGCATGCACGGTGCGGCAGGCTGGCTCCCGTGGGGACACGTCCTGGAGACAGCAGCTGCATCTCACAGAAAAGCCTGAAAAACCATCGCGTTGCTAATGAAATCACATTATCTCTGCATCGAAGTAGCGACTTCAAACCCCGACAATAGAGGACTAAATCATACGGAAATCTCACCAAAATGTTTACTGAAGCAATAACAAAGGTATTGGAGGAGCCAAGGCAGGAAAGTTGTTTTTCTGCCGTAACAGGCTGGGATCCCAGGCCTGAGTTTCAGTCTAGTCAAAATAATTCACCATCTGCAGCTAATAAATCTGTGGTGATCCAGCAGTCCAATACAGGCAGGAGACCCCTATATATCATAGTCCACATGGGAGAAAAAATACCAGCTCAGCATGCATAATTTGAGCCTGATATTATTAGCTGCTGAGCATCCCTGGAAGGCAGTGTGTTGAGTGCGGTATTATGACACATTCTGGCTGGCTTGTCATGTTTTGACATATCACGTCCCATTGTATGGAGCAAAGTAACAGGAGACAACTGAAATCCCCTGCTGGAGACATGTCACACCAAGAGGAGCCTCCTGGGAAATTAAAACAATGCTGGCAACTCTCTGACCAGCACGATTTCTATCCAGCTGATAATGAAAACCTGTAGCCAGAGGAATAAGACTTTCTGGAGCCTCTTTCTTCAGTTTCGTGATTCAGATGATGGGGACCAGGGTGGTATTGGAGCAATGAGATTCACAGCACCACCCACTCCGGCTGAAGAGTTCTCGGACGGCAGACACCGCTGCAGGCTCCTCGGCTCTCCCCAGCTGCTCCTCCCTGCCTCAGCAATACCGTGGGGGCTGCAGCCTACTCGGGGAAAATCCAACCACAACCCAGATGCATCCCACATGCCTTATAAATATGTGACACGCTCACAGCGGAGTGAATGCAAAGAACCATTCCTATGGGAGAGGAATCACAATGACAACACTCCTGTTCCAGCTCCAGCCAGGGGAGGCAAGTGCATAATAAATACATGTATACATGGGGAGAGAAAGAGAGAACATGAAGCAGCCGGCAGAGAACAAGCCATGCATATGAATACCACCCTGTCCTGTGCCACCCCCTCCTGACAGCCACACTCCTGCACCCTCCCACCACTTGATCGCTTGTGCCCTGAGCCTGCATCAACCGCCCTTTCCTATGGACAGAGCTTCTGGGGCCGGGCAGCAAGGTCCTGTCCCAGCTTCTGGGGGCGTGAAGAGCTGGATACATGCTACGGCTTCTCCCCAGCACAGAGGAGCGGAAGAGAAGGGGCAAATCCTGCTCCACTCTGAACCACAGCTCTTCTTCTCCCGCTGCCGATGCCCCTGGGGCTGCCGGGAGCCATGAGTCAGTGGCACTGATAGCTGGCTGCCAGCGGAGCAGCATAGGGAAATTAATTACAGGCAGGGCTAGCCTGTGTGCTTTAATTAGGGACCTGGTGTTCATGAGCTGCTCGAATTAGCTCCTTCCACCGGAGACAGTTACTGTCAATCATCCCCCAAAGCTTTTTTCCAGTTAGTTTCCTGCCGTGCAGCTCAACCATGTCCTGACTGATCCATGGCAAAACTCAGCACCCAGCAGTCGTCAGAAGGTCCCCAGCCAGCACAGGGCCTGAAGCAAGTGCAGGAGTGGGTGCAGTCCACAGATGGCCTTGGGAAGTCAGGGTGACCCCATCCTGAGACCAGAGGGACCATGCGTTGGCCTTCCCCTGCTCCTCCTCCAAGGAGCTTCTCCATCACTGGTGTTCAACCAGTAACTGTGCCTTGTGCTCAGTCTGTCCCAAACCACAGCGGCCACCAAGTGCCATGAGCCACCCAGACCTTGCACCAGGATAATTTCATCCATCCAGTTCCAGGCAAATATTACCGTGTTTTTCCTGACCAGGTACCAAGTGACTACTTTAGAACAAGGAAAGGTCCTGGGACAGGAAGGTTGCTAAGACCTGGCATCAAGCCACATTAACACAGCCACAAAGGTTTAGGATGGTTTGAAGCACACCAGAGCTTGTTCCTGTCTGCCTTGAACATACCCCCATATTTTCAGGGAATCTCTTACTCTAGACCAAGCCCTGCAAGATCGAGACAGGCCAATGGTATCGCTGCCCCGTGCAGTGGGGCTGGAGCCCATCAGTTGGAAACAGGCACCTGTGTTGGGGCCCAATGTTATAATACAAAGCACAGACCCAAGCCCCTTTATGCTGGGCCGAGCACCACAGCATGGTGTGGAGCATCACCTCACTGAGCACCGTGCAGCAGCACAGAGCTGGGGCCATAACGCAGAGGAAGGAGCTGGAGCACTGATCCGGGGACTGTACTGCAGAGGTGCGTACAGGAACCGGCCACCCCAACTCCCATCAGCTGGGCACCTTGGCACAAAACCATGGGCACCTTCTTCTGTTCTCCTCTCCACCTCCCCCCTGTTTGTCTCCCTTTTTGATGACCTTTCCATCCTCCTCCCTTTCTTCACAACCACCATGTCCCAGGGCTTGTCCAGCTGAGGCGAAGGCAGCACCCAGGCAAACCAGTCCATCCCCAGAGAGGCTGGGACACAACCTGGCAGTGCCCGGAGCCTGTGCACTGTCCTGTACACCACACTGCAGATTGTTCCCCTTGGCACAAAGCAGAAGGGAAGGATGAAGACCTTCAGAGGGTGGCCATGCAGAGATCACACAGACACAGCTTAGAACTTGATAGGAATAGTGTGAGTGTCGTGGGCTTCTGCTCCTCTCAGGAGGCACTAAGTATCCATGATGCTGAGGGGTCCTGGTGGGTGCTGCCCTCAGCAGAAAAGGCAAAGCCCCGGTTGCGGGCAGATGAGAAGAATCCAGAGGATCTGGGCAGAAAAAGCCCAGCTACTCCGCAGCCTGGCTGGCACAGGCAAATGCCATCGTTTGTTTTCCTGGAGTGCTGGGTTCAGCTCTGGCTGTGGGCTCCTTCCTTTTCCAGGAAAAACACACTCTGCCCTTACGTCAGAAGTACAGGAGATATTCACTGGTGTCACAGGGAGGAGGGAGGTAAAAAGGTCCACTATTTGCCTGTTCCAGAAATACGTGCCAAGCCCAGCTCCCAGTGGGCCACTACAGCGTCCTGCCCTCGACCTGCCAGATAAATCCATAGTAGGATGGATGCCTACCGGATCGGATGCCTACCAGTCGGATGCCAACCGACTGATGCCAGACCCTCCACCACCTGCTGGACTCTTCCACTTTGCAGGAGTCAACCTTGGTGCCCTTCCCTGAGAAAAAGGGTCTTAGCATGACATCCATTTCCTCATCTCTTAGATAAGAAGACATTCCTACCCTTCCAGAATATGATTAAAACTTAACTGGATAGTCCCGGTCAAAAGCAAAAGATGAATGAAAATCCAGTACCTGGAACCTTCAGTCCCTCCAAGACTTTGTCTTTGAGTTTAGCATTTGTTCCTCCAGAGCTTTCTTAAAAGCCAGAAACCTCCTTCAGTCAAACTGCCGCACTTCCCCTTTGCCATCTCAGAAGTGTTATGACTCACGGAACTGGGAAGCAATTAAAGAGGGTCCATTATCTGTCTTTCCACTAGTCCCCTGTGCGATTGCATTGTCAAACATGGCAATTAGAAAGAAAAGGCTCAGGGGGCCTCTAATAGATGCTTTGCAAACTTTTTAAGAGGCCAAAGCAAAATGCAATTTTCTGCAGTTTGCAGAGCCGTGGCCTTTCTCTGCTGCTCTGCACTTGTCTCTATTGATTTGGAGATATTATAATGCGGCTTTCCTACAGCGGAGGGTCAATAATCATTTGAATTCTCTCCTGGTTGGACATAAAGGGAGTACTTTACAATACAAAGCCTTTTGCTGATGCACATAGCATTTTGCCTTTGTTTATAGTACAGGGACACTATAGCTGCTTAATTCCCTGTTCTGAACGGATTATTGTTTGAAATTCAGCACATGGCTTTGAAAGGCACTCTGCAAAGCAGCTTCGGTGTCTCCTGCTTTGTCCTGTGGCCAAAGGTGGGTCTGTGTGTGTGAGTGCGTGTGTGCCAAAAGGAAGAGGGCAGCACTTTTATACATCTCATGTCGAAGGCGAATTGAGAGGTGAATGAGGAAGGAGAATTGGTTTGGACTAGTCTCACCCCAGGCTGGAGCTTCCCTGCCTTCTGCTGCCTCCTCCCTCCCTCCGCTGTGGAGAGGAGGGCTGGTTCATGATGGTGCAGCTGGAGTGGCTTTAGGGTGAGAAGGAGAGGAGAGGACTGATGCTCTGCCACCACATGAGCTCCTGGGACAAGCAACCAGCGTTACGGGAGCGGAGGACCCGCAGTGGGTACAAACAGAGCAGGTCTCAGCACGCAGGTGCCCACTGCTGTGCCGACATCCTCAGGCAGCCACAGAACATTCTGGGGCTGCTGCAGGTCCCGTGGCGTATCTGCAGCTCCATGGGGATGGCGGGGTGTCAGGGACCCCTCTCGAGGCGCGCAGTCAGTGGGGCCACTGGAGCGAGGGAGGTGACCGCAGCTCCGTGTCTGCTCCAAGGCGCTGAACTCTCTCCAGGCTGGGCTGACCGGGTCAGCTCCGACTCCATGGGCCATTGCTGGAGCTCAGAGTCCAACCTCATACCACCCAGGCCCTGTTCCAGTGCCGAACCCCAGCTGCCTAAAAATAGGCAGCTAATTCCCTTTTAGACACCCTCGAGGGTCTGAGATGCCAACATGAGCGCTGGCAGATTTGACACAGATCCTTTAGGAGACCTGCGCTCTTCCAGCAGCTGGAGCTGGGTGTGATATAAATGGCAGCGATGTTTAGGCACCTGAACCCCACCCCTAGCTTCCACAGGTACAGTCTGTGATCCCACATGCTCTGTGACTGCATCCAGACCCATTAACCTTTGGGACTGTGGTTCTCTTCATTCCCTTTGGCAGCACAGCCTCAGTCCAGCCTCTATCCTGAACGAGACAGGATTTCAGCAGAAAAAATATCAGCAGAAAAAATGAAAGGTCATTTCCGTAATGCATCCAGGCAGGGGACGGAGGCAATAGATGTGCCATTTCCTAACTTCTAGGTGTTCATCTTTTCCACCTAAATCATACTCCCTTAATGTGATTTTTGGACTTAATATTGCAGGGATATTTTTAAAGGAAGAAGGTAAAAGCGAGTTATATCACGTGCAATTCTTAGAATCCATCCTCACAAATCTCCAGAGGGGTCTGAATGCTGATTCTTCAGCATCGCTTAGGGCTGAACTACACGACTCGTTACGTGAGCTGAGTGCAGCACAAACCTTAACCAAGGCAGCTCCATCCATCCACGGGCTTGTGCCAAAGCAGCTCCCGGCCGGCCGTGCTCCCCATCCCTGCCAGGGGCTCTCCAGCGCTCCCAGCATTTTGGCAGCAGCATCGGTTTAGCCTAACAACATTTGGGCAAGGTTATACTTTTGGTGGTTTGCCAGCATTTCCCTCAGCAACATCAGGGAGAGAAAGGAAAAGGTGAGAGTTAACAGTTTATATTTCAGCCAATTCGAATTCGAATTTGATGAGGAGGAAAAAAAAAAAAAAAAACTCTTCTCTAGCCAGAGGGTTTTCCTCCTGCTGAATTTCAAAGGCTTGCTGCAAGCCACGGAGGTGTGAAAGAGTCTCAAAGAAAAGGTCGCGAGAAACCTTCATAGGGGAAAATATCAAGGGATTTAAATACAGGAGTCATTAGGTCCCTGTATAAAAATAACACTAATATCAATTACTATAGCCTAGTAATGCCTTGCGAGGCCAGGAAATGCGAAAGTGAAAAGCCCTCGCTATAATACAAGGCCGTGAGAAGAACTGCACAGTGAGGCAAGGGCGCATCTGGGCTGGTCTGACACACTGGTCAAGAGCCAGTGCGGATGGAAAGGCAATCCTTGCCCTGGCATCTTCTCCAAGCCAGGCAAACAGTGGCCCAGGGCCTGCCTGAGGCAGAATATCCCAGTCTCCTCACAGACTATGAAACCTTCTTTCCACTCTCTCAGGTTTTCTCCAGGTCCCAGGTCACCGTATGAATGCCGCTCCAGACATTTTTGCTGTACTCCTCTGCATCTTTTCCAGGTCCTCTTCCCTGTAGGGGTGGGAGGATGATACTTGGGATGCAACTGCAGCATGGACTTAGGCAGATGTTTAGATGTCCTGCTCTGCCCCTGACAGCTCCTGCACTCCCTGCTAACGTTCAGCATCGAGTTGAGCTTTTCAGAGAGCCCTCCACAAAGTCCCCAGGATCACTTTGCTGAGTGGCAATAGCTCATTTAGAGCCCATCATTGTGTTTGTTTAGGTAAGGGTCCGGGCTGTTTGCCAGCGTACATTACTTTGTATTTATAAATGCTGAATTGCATCTGCCATCTAGTCTGTGGTTATGAATTTTACCATGAAGCCCCTTGCTGCAACAAATCATGGGCCCAAATATCCACTTTCCTTCAAGCAGAGATATTACCGTAGTTCACAGTTGTGCCCAAACCTTAAAATGTAAACTGGTTGTAAGCAGTGACATCCTCCTGGTCCAGCAGCCAAGCTGCAGCACTAGTTCACAGAAATAAGGACTTGGTAATCCCTACGTATCAACACAGGTTAAAGAAGGTCCTAAAAATGGTTTACATAAAAAGAGGAATAAACTTTGCTCACATCTTTTATATGAGGTTATTCTCTGACCTAGTTGTCATTGTTTCCTATGGATGGGCATAGGAAAATCCTATGAATACCCTTGGCCATACTTCAGTGAGTGCTCTTGCCGGCTCTGTGCTCTGCCACCTCACCTGGTGGGATGAAGTCTCTGCCAATTCTACCAGCAGAGGCAGAGTTTTTAGCTCTTCTCATGTAAGATGTAATAAATCTGCGTGTTTTCCCTCTGTCCTGTTTCCAGCTATCTATCGCGTATCTGGAAGGGAAAAGCTTATGACCTTTTAAAAGGAAAAGATTATGACCTTAAAGTAAAAACATGGAGAATTCCTGTAGAAAAGGCCTCTTACGTGGGTTTATACCATTCAGTCTCAGGCCTGATACCATTCAACCCTGGTCCGTTCCATGTAGGTTCCAGATGCTGCTGGCCCATTCAAACTCTCCCAGTATTCCCTTTTTCTTCCTCAGAAGCGAGCTGGTTTCCTCACTGCATGCAGAAGTGTCTCCCCTTTCGGGAGGTGATCATGTGTGGTTGCTAAACACTGGCCATGTTCAGCTCTCCTAAAGACATGATGCAAAGTCTTGGCATTGCCTTGCTCCTGGCCCTCTCTAGGGTCCCCTACACCAGTGTGACACCACAAAGGTCCCTGCACTGCAGCTTCCCCCAGGCCAACCTCAGCACCGGCCTCTGGACTCAGTAGAACACATGCAATTTGTAGGGATCTGGCTCTGAGCAGGTGAGTTTGGCGTGATACCGTGCCAGTTACCAAACACAACGGCAACAGCTGGAGAAGAGACAAAAATCTCATGCAGATATTCAACGCAGGGGACAGCCTGTGACAAAGGCAGAAGTCCAAGGCAAATATCTGATGTGGAAGTCAGAGGAGAGGCAAGAGGTCTGGGCAGAAAACGCCCGGTGCCCAAAGAGAAGGTGAAAGCACATGGCCTGGAACAAGCATTTGGAGCATCTGTGGCACCACTGGGAAAAAAGGGCACGAGGGAGGGAAAAGGGAGAGGATGGGCAGGAAGGCTGTAGGGCTGCTGCAGGAGAGCCAGCAGAGCAAGGGCAGAGAGACTTCCATGAGAGCCTGCAGGCTGAACTCTCCAAATCCATCCGTCATGAATTCACCTCGGATGACCACCCTGGATGCTGCCGTGATCCACCAGACAGGTCTGCAGCGGGGCCCCTACTGCAACGCTGAGCCTGGCCAGCACTGGGAAGCGGGCTCCTTCCTCACAACCTGGGAGAAATGTCACATCTGCGTTTTTTCCAAGTCACAGCCACCAACGGCCAGGGTATTATCATAGCTATCCCTGCCACACTGGCTTTTGCAAAGCATCGTATGACTAAAATCCATACCCAGCCCAGTAAATCCCAGCAGATCCCAGGTTGCCTAAGAAAACAGATCGAAAGAAGCCGTGACCGGTCCCCAGCACAGTGGGTGAGGGCATCATAAGTCGTCACAATCATCATTTCCATCATATCCAGATGAGATGTATCCAGCACGTTGCATGAACAGGATCATCTAGGATATTGCCACCACTCAATCCTCATACTGTGAAGAATGAAGTGAAAAAATATGCATTGTGAATCACAACTAGCTCCTACAGAAGTTAGCATTATCTGTGCCATATTCGTGAAAAATCAGGGACAAACAGGTGTCCAAAGGAAGTAAACTCTGGTTCCTGAGATGACTTAGAACTCCCAGGGAGCCCAAAGTATCTCAGGAATGCTTCAAAACATTATTAGTAAGAAGCAGAGTTTCCTGCGTGTCCCATCCTGGCACTGGTGAAAGAACTGTGTGCGAGTGACTCACAGAGAGGAGAGGTAAAGCTCCAGATGGCATTTACACCTGCTCTCCCCCAGCCATCTGGGACTGCACCCCACCTGGCAGCTGCAAATCCCACCCCCACATCTTCAGCACTGGAAGTGCCCCACTGCACGAGGCAGCATTTTTTCTCAGTTTTCCTCTAAAATCACACTTATCTCAGCTCTTGCTTACAGACCCAGCATCTGCAGATAATGCGGAGTGGAGGAATGAAGTCTAGGAAAGAGCCTGGAAGGAAAAGTTGCTCCAAAAGTTTCCCACGACCTCACTCTGGTTGTCTGCATGGATGCAGAAAACCCCTGCAGCTGCAGAAACAGCTTGGGAGCAAATGCCCTAGGCAACACAGGGAGGACGGGAAGAGGGAGAGTATTTTAATTTCAACTTTAGAGAGAACCGCTTTTTCAAAGAACAGCTAGAAATGAAAACGTGAGAGTAGACACAGGTGACTGAAGATGGTATTTCTCTGCCCTGCTCCCAGCGTGATGCTCTCCTTTCTGAGCCGGGATGGCCACAACTCCCCACACCACTCCACGAGTTGTCACCTTGAACAGTGGCGTAGCAGAGCCGCGCAATGAAATGCAAGGTCTCTGCTGTGAAGCTGCCTTACACAAGCTCTGTGGTGTGGACACAGGGCATTTCTGAGCACTGCCCTGGACTCCTGGCCCCTCCACCCAGGCGGTGGGAGAGAATCCCAGTCCCACCGTGCTCCCGCTCCGCCTCCTTTCCCCGACTCCCTGGGCATCCCTCCCAGCTCCCTGGCACGCATCCCCACTACGTTCACATGGCTCATTCTTTCATTCCCAGATAAAAGCTGGGACTGATTTTTAATAAGTGTGCAAATTCAACCGCCGCTGTCTTTATCGGGTGCCGTCTTTGTCTCCTCTGCAGTTTCAGCATCAGACATGCCTGCCTGCCCTTCCGCAGTGCTCTCATCCGCTCGCGCCAGATAAGAGACACGACACCCACAACTCTATAAACATATTTCTCCGATATGTGCAGACTCTGCGAAGCCAAGCTGAACAAGAATACAACAGGATGCTAATGATACACCTCTCCGTTTGCGTGGAAGTCAGGAAGCGAGCAATGGGGAAGGGATCCCAGACGGCAGCTCGAGCCTCACCGGAGGCAGCAGCCCCCGGTGCCGGGCTGAGCTCGCCACGGCTCTTACACCAGATACCCACCGTCCTTCAGAGACCCCATCCTACACCACCGGGAATCCGCACCAGGTTTCCATGCTGGAACCCCCGGTTCAACGTCCAGCCTTTGGGTCTCATGGCAGCTACAGCAGACTACAGCACCTTCCCGCTTTTTAATCAAGGTGGATAAAAACTCCTTATTCAGACTTCGGCTTCCCCTCTTTATCCATAGATCATGTTCATCCATTTCACCAGTACAGGGCATTAAATGTTCATAATCACCTGTTATCCAATATGGCCCTTAAATCAATTTCAGAGTTGCTGCCCTCGAGCAGGCAGTCTCCCAGCCTGACTGAGTGCCCTACATTCTGTGCTCGGAGATGGATGACCGAGCATTTAGCTGTATTAAAATTCATGTTGTTTCACTGTTGCCAGTCTGCCAGGCAATTGCAATTGCTCTGCATTAGAGACTTGCCTTCATCATTATTTATCATGGCAAAATTTGAGTCAGCTGCAAACTTTACGGGCAACTAATTTATATATATTTTCCGGATCATTCATGAAAATAGTGAAATACACCGGGGTGAAAGCTGAATCCTGCAAAGGTACCGTGCAAGCAGCTTGTTCAGCAATGATCCTCCAACAGCAATCACATTTTGAGAGCTTTTAGCTGCCTGTTTCTTAATCCATTTAATAACTGTCCATTGATTCAATAGAGAGTATATTTTCAACCAAGTAAATCAAGTGCCTGACATAAGTCTAAATATATTATGAAAATCCAGATACATGAGCAGAGACTGGTTGGGGTTTTTTTTGTCCACGTCTTAATACACCAGGACATTAGTCCATGCCTGGGGCTTGTTGGCATCGTGGCAATATGATTAATAAATAATAGTGACAGCAATACCTTTAAAAACAATATCAGAAAAAACTGAGAACTCATCTGGCTTTAAGAATACTTTCTGGGAAATCTACCATTTGAAATTAATGGTATTTCTATGCCTTTGATCTTCAGCGATGTTAACATTTCCTCTTTCTCCCGCAGCACTGAGATCGAACCCACCAGCCTCTCCTTACCTCCTGGGCTCTCCCGCTTGCTGCTTCAAACCAGCGGCGAGCACCGGCCTTCCCTGCCTCTGGGGCTCCCCTAGTTTTCTCATATTTATAAGGAGTTAGAACTGGGACCTTGTCAGCTCATTCTGACAGTGCTGCCATGCGCGCTCCGCAGGACGAGGCTTGCGCATCCATCCGGGGCTGGATTACTGTCACTCTCCATAAACCACTCCTGATGGATGGTATCTCACCTCTGCTGGGAAGCCCCCTCCGAGATGCTACTTCACAGCCTCCACAGGCAAGTTGCTTAAACACTCAGGATCATTTCAGAGAAAATAAAACATTTTCCTTAGCACTGACGCCGTGAGACTTGTTTTTCTCCAGGACCAGGTACTCACGTCACTCTGCCACCACCCTGTCACACCAACACCCTTTCCTTACTCTTCCATGGCGGGCAAGGCAGGCACTGCTGTCCCACTGTTGGCCTTGTCTGAGAAAGGGATGTGGCAGCAACACATTTTGCTGCAGCCCCTGAAGCATACTACTTAATTAAAAGAACCAAACCATGAAGCTTATTGAAGGCAATCTTCATCCCATAGCCAGGACCTGCAAATCTCCACGGGAACACAGACTTCTCACCCTGCAGTTCAGTCACTCCACGCAGAGCAGTTTTAGTGCAGCAGGACTAATTTCCCCTAATACTAAGTGGCTATTAATATTTCATGATACTAAGTGAACTTTTTTGCCATTTCATTTGCCATCTTTATTTGTTTAATTCACCTCCTTCAGCACTGGGAGGGAGACCAAGGACCAACTGCTGATTTGGGGGGAATAGGAATCATGTCATCAAAGGAATTAACTGAAGTGAAAAAAAATGAAGAAATTGGTCAAATGATGAATAGAAATTACATCTGAATCACAAAAATGCACCTGTGAAGCTCAATCCTGCTTTTAACCACTCCTGAGGTTAAAAGCAATAACCTCAGGCACCAAAACAGCACCTGATTGGAAATATATATATTTACAAGCAGAATATCCCACCTCTTACAGCCTGGAAGAAGCTTATCCCAGCATATTCACTGTTATTTTCTTCAGGATTTCTTATACTCGATGCACGCCAAGGAAAGAGAAGAGTAAATCTTGTGGATTTAAAGACAGAAAAACATGACTCCTGTTTTTCCCCTGCTCTCTTTTGCCTGCCAAAGTGGAAGCAAACTCTCCTTTCTCTGGGGAAATCGCTTGTGCAACTTCTGACAGGAGCAAGGACAAGGAAAGCAAACCCCGCTGCTTCCAGCGGGCACTATCCAGACAACACATTTCAAAAAAGTGTGCTTTGTGTCAGCCTTGGCATACAAACCTCTCCAGTACTCTCACCTCCCAAAACCAAAACTCCACAAAAACCGCCCAGCAAACGCCCTCCAGCCTTGTGTGGGGAATGGGGCCAGGGATCTCGCACAGGGCAACCATGAATGCTTCAGAGTAAAGCTAGGAATTTCAAACTGTCCTTTTCCTTCATCCTCATGAAAACCTACTTCCACTCAGGGTTTAGGTGCTGCCATTTCTGCTTCATCACCCTTGGCCTCTGCCTTGCTATTTTCCTTCTAAGATGCTACATGGGTGATGTCCCCTTCACCCCACCTTTGGCTGAGAAAACAGTCCAAAACGGCTTCCCTCGTTGGACAGCTTTGTCAGACCAGCACCACGCAATAGCATTGTGTAAAAAGCAGCAACAACCTGACAAGCCGAGCAACCAGGGAAAGCACACAGACCAAATCAGGTTAACAACAGAGGAAATGGTTGACTGCACTGACTGGTAAAATGTCACCACAAGGAAGGGTGTCTTCCCGGTGCTTCGAGGACCAAGCCTGTGCTGTTTCCAAAGGAGGGCAATCTCTTCTTGTCTCTGCTGATGTGTATACACAGGATCTCCTGCCTGCATCCCTCTCCTAGTCATCACCACAGAGCAGCCTTTCTTCTTCACACTGACACGACCCTTAGTCTTCCTCTGCCCTGAGCAAAGGCCTGCGCTTCCCTTCACTCGCCGTTTAGCATTCCGGCAGGGTCCGGCTGCCGGGGAGGTGTGTGTCCTGCCCCAGAGCCATCCACGCTCCCTGTGCCTCCAGCTGTGTGCGCTGCTAGGTTCAGCTGGTGGCTTCAGCTGGTGGCTTCACATAGGTCTTGCATTGATATCTTCTGGATTTTTATTCTTCCCAGGTGATAGCATCCCTTGCTGAAGACACCACGTGTCCCTCATCCTTGAGATAATGTTTTCCAAATCCCTAAGTCCCCTTTATTATCAAAATATTCCAGCTCTTTCCCCAGCAGTCTAGAGGTCACCTTACGTTTTTTCCGTTCCCAAATGTATGGGTTGACATTTGCTAATGTTAAAATCCACCAGCTATTTCCTTCTCCTCTCCTCTTACGTGTTTAAATCCTGCTGAAGGTGACGCATGCCTCTTAGCCCTTGTGTTAGTTGCTGGTGCCCAGAGGCTATTATCAGGGAACCGGCTAATCCTACATTTGGAAGGTCCCTCTGGGGTTTCCTGTGACGGAGTAGGGGGTGGGGGTGTCTGATGGCTGGGTTTGTTCAAAACCGCTGCCTGAATTGAAATCAAACAAGTTCAATGTCCTCCTGTTCATCTTCCCTGGGACTCTGGCCGGTTCCCAGACTGCAGCATCCCCTCATCTCTAGCTGGCCAGAGAGCAGCAAGGTGAGTGAAACAGCAACGGTGGCCAGTCGCTGGGACAAGGGTAGCTCTGGCAGCGGCAAACCTCCCCAGCACCTAAAATGCAACTGCCACAGCAATTTTCAAACTCATCTCAGATGTCTGCCAAGCTGATGGCACATAAATTTTTTTGCCACCTACCAGCATGAGGGTGCTTCTATCTCTGGGTATTGATGGATCTCAGCATGCAAGGGTTTGCTTGGCCAACAGAGTACGGAGAGGCTTGCAGGGGTGCCCATTGGTGTAGAACCATTTCACCCATAAGCCCAATGTGGTGACAGACTGGGTTGTCATATCCACCCAGTGTCTGACTTGAGGCAGAGACCTGCACCTTCATCTCCAGTTGGCTGGGCAATGCAGGCAGATGGACGATACACACCACAGCACCAACCAACTCACTCCCGGCACGTGACATGAAACAGCGATTCGTACTGCATTGGAGGAACGACTACTACTGGCTAAAAGATCCCAACTGGAGCTTAATGTTAACTGGTTGATATATTGAGAGGAGGACCTGTGCTGTGATAGGCCACTGGGACCACGATTAGACCCAGACTCATTAGGCACTCTCATTAATGATCTAGATGAGAATGGGAGAAAATAGCAGGTTAATTAAATTTGCCCCTACTGAGCTGGAGAAGCTTTCAGCATTAGTGGGGATAGATAAATGACAGGGAGGGTTGTGGAAAAAAAATGGCAGATTGATATAGGCTAGAAAAATGCAGCTACTTCTGGGGAAAATGATCAGCCTTCCAACTAATCAGTGTGAAGGGGAAGGCTATAGATAAAAGAGCCATATCTGAGGAGCTGCCAGAGAGCTGCAAGATGATGGCTGATAATGAGTGAAGGGAAGGTGGTTTACTTGGGAGTGAATTTTTGCTCTGTGCTTGCATTGCCAAATGTTAGTTCTTGCCTGAAGCTCCTAGAGACTATCAGAAAGAATACAATTGTTATTATTGATCGCCGTTACAACAGCTCTTAGGTTCTGATGTGCTTGCTTAACCAAAACACCAAGAAACTTATGGAAGTGTCGAGAGAAAGCGCATTATCCACAGGTGAACTTGGAGGACCAGCTCTGGGCACAGGCTGAAATGTCTTAATTGTGTGCCCTAAGGGCTGCAGAATCCTGGAAAAATACAGAAGGAAGCAGTGTATGTAGCACAGTAAATTAACGGAGCTGAAGGAGGAGCAACTGCCCTACCAGGCACTAGAGCAAGGCTCATCAACAAGGAGATATGGAAAGACTGCAGGGGAAAACATGTTGTCCATCCATTCTATTTAAATTTGAAGCTCAGAAATGAGCTGTGCAATGGCAGGCTACCCCATGTAGTCAGGTTGGAACCCACATGAAGACAGAGCCGCAGAGAGCCAGTGAACCAAACACACATCTGGTCAACTCTAGGCATGTTGTTTGCAAAGAGATGGGAAAAAATAGAACCAGAAAGTTTTGGACAAAATAATCTCAGCTCAATTTCTGCATTAGATTGGAACAGAGCATCTGGCTGTCAACCCATCACTCAGACCAGCACAGCACCACAGGTCAATGTTTTTTGGCCTCCTTTTTGTCATCCTTACGCAAGTGAAGGGAAGGACATTTGACGCTCCACAAAATTTTGCAAGACAAAATGTTTGGAGAAAAAGGGACATAAAAATGTCGCCTTTTAGAGCCATGAATGCTCCCAGGCCATCACAGATGGTAATAAAAGTGCGTGTCCCCCAGCATTGCTCCAGACATGAGTCAGAACTTTACCAAAATCTGCCAACTTAAACCGGCTGCAGTCCGAGTGGTCTGTGAAATAACAGAAATGAAAGTCAGGTCCTGTGATACACAAGAAATTTCTCTCCAGAGGGGAAGCAAATGTGCGAGAAAACTCTTTGAGAAAGAGGGAGACTAAGTGTACTTAAAACCATTTCTAAAGAGAGTAACTTCAAAAAAGAGTGAAAAGATATTCAAGGCAAATGCGGAAATCTGACTACTTAAAACAGCTACTGAAGAACAGAGACAAGGCACCATGGCAATCTGAAAAAAAATATGTTAAGACTTGATAGTGGCATTAATGCACAAACCCAAAGCAATTTCTCTAATGCTAGCAAAATAATTTCTGCATGTCGGGAGGAGCAGACCCACAGCTTCCAGAACCACAGGGGCCCTTGTGCCTGAAGGGGAGTTCAGCCATTCCTGAAAATCACAACAATAGGAGGGAAGCCCATGGCTGAAAGACATTTACAAGAGAGTGAGAGGAAACTCTAAATGAGAAAGAGAGAATTGAAAAGCACTTGCAACAAGTGACACGTACGGTTTCTGCTAAGATGCCTGTAAGCTTTGGTGCATCTGAGACTTGCACGGCCTTGCAGAAATTAATAAATGGGTGATGTAGGGTACTGATTTAAAAAAATAGACATATACATAAATAAATGGTTGTCAGCTACAGACCACTCATTTGAATACAGATTGTGTAACCACTGATCAGATCACATCCAGACACAGGCAATTCAGCAGAAGAGACAAATGAAATACAAGAGGCATGAAATCAGCATTTTTAACTTATGAGCTAGTAATAAACTACCTAATCTGAGAGAAGAAACCCTCAGGATAATAGGGATAGACCAAAGGCTTCAATTTATCTCTGTGTTGGTGGATATGGAAGGTACTGAGAATGCGTGGTACTTCAAAGAACATACAGAATTGGCCTTGATGGAGCGGAAGATCCCACCTGGCCTTCCACACCAGCGACATGTCCTCTAAAGGGGCACATCATCACCTCTGGCTCTTCTGCATTTGCTTCACCCTTCTTGCCAGCTGGACCTCAGTGTAAATTTACCATCAATCACCCTGTCTCTGTGGACTATCTGAAATAACATGCAAAGTCGAGGAAAGGTATCATAGCTTTGCCTAGGATCATTAAGAACATTTCAAATCATATTTGCATGAAATTTGAACTAATGAATGCACCGACATGACATCAAGAAGGACCAACCTTTAAGAGAAATGGTCTGAGCTGAACTTCAGATGAAGTCACTGACCCGTTATCACCAAAAGAAAGTACAAATAGTCTGACATTTTAGAGCATGGCCTCTCCAGTGACTCTGACATTAGAAAGAGAAAACAACTTTAGGCCACAAGAGGAGTTTACATCAGCTCCAGGAATCCAGGCTGATGGGAAACAATCAAGTCCAGTGCCACCCCAGTCACATTTACAGCACTGGTATGGCAGACTGGACTGTGGGAGCACTGAGTTAGAGAGAGTGACCAAACACAACACTTTCCAAGCAAAAGCAGATGTTGATGGACTGCCTACCAAAGCAAAAATGGAGAAGTGATTTGAGATATTTTTGCATATGAGGAGTTCTATGTGTTTTTAGACACCTTTAATACGTATGAGTTAGTGGACAGAACATGAGAGAGATCCTAGGAAAATGGAAAAACTATTTAAAAGGGTTGAAAGCAAAGCCCCTGCGTATAAATTGTGATCTTTTAACAACCCTCTTAAGATGATCAGCTGAAGCTGTTATTACAGTGTCACAAAATGATGCTTTTCATACAGACTGTCTAGACTGGCCATGGTCTGAAAACTGGCAAGATCCCTGAGCAAAGCTGTGGCCCCAAACATCTGCCCAGAGAGAAGAGCCATTCCTCAGCAGCTACTCAGGACTGGTCCAAGGCACATACATGCTGGGAGCAGAGCTGTCAGATCCCACATGCAGGTTAAAAATCATCAGTTTCTAGCAAAAGACATGAGTGGCATCAATTTGTAATGATGATGACGATGTAGGTGCATCACAGCACAAGGAGAGGCTCCTCCACAGACCTGGTGCCCTCTGTAACTTGAACGTGTCTACCTGCACCTCACTGCCAAATTCACAAGCTTAAAGCTGTATTTGTGCATCACTAAGCAGCATCTCAATGGTTGGTGGGAGACTCCAGAGAAAGGGGGGCATCTTCAGGCCTCTGAACTCTCAAGACTGTAATTACATCCAAGTGGATTCAAAAGGAACCAATAAGCACACTGAAGGGCGGGTTCAGAAATCTTAGCAGGAAGGACTGAAAAATAAAATATGTTGAGTATGGGTCTGCCATGACAAATACAACAAAGGCTTGTAAAGAATGAGGCAGGAGATGAACCTGAGACCAGGACAGAGAGCAGAAGGGAGACGTCTATTTCAGTCCCTGCTCAGAAGACTGCTTTTGTATTTGACATGACACATCTGGGAATTAAAAACCAGAAATGCTCCACTGAGGAGGGATGAGGAAACAGGGCTCCCTCTCCTGCTGTGTGCTCAGGCAGTAAGCTCACGCTGTCCTCTGCTCGCTCCCTCAGCATCCTTGCACTGCTGGCTGCATCTGGGCTTAGAAGCAGAAACTGTAGAGCACACACACCCCCCAACAATAGTACAGCACTTGGGGGTGGCCGTTGAAAGCCAGGAAGCCAGGCGCATGAACCAAGGGGCTTTCTGACAGTCTTGGTGCCTAAATCTCCCTTTCATCCCTGATGGCAGATGCGCAGGGAGGCTTCCCCTCAAGCCGCCATGAATTATTTGGAGTTCATTCCTCGCTGGCCTGGCTTTCAGAGGTATCCTGACCCCAAAGCTGCAGGTGGGTGCCAGTAACAGAGGTGATGAAGCTTGTTGATGTCTGCACTTGCAACCAGAGCTGTTGGGGAGAGGAGCATCCTGCATGAGAACCCCTGGAATACCCAACAGCAGCCTGCGTGCTGCAGCCCTGCATGTCACTGTGCTGTGAGAACACACCTTCCTTC
The DNA here is from genome assembly GCA_013398915.1 of Dromas ardeola. Classification (NCBI taxonomy): domain Eukaryota; kingdom Metazoa; phylum Chordata; class Aves; order Charadriiformes; family Dromadidae; genus Dromas; species Dromas ardeola. The sequence continues at coordinate 288,437 of VYZM01008541.1, read as the reverse complement.
ACCCAAGACTGAGGAAAGTTATGAGATTCACTAACTTCAGGACTTTTCATGTCCACTGAGTACCTCAGAAGCTCTAAGATTGCAGCACGTAGATGTCACATCCCCTAAATAGCAGGGATAACTGCTCTGCCTTCTTATACAGTCCTCGCCCCACTTTCTGCACCCAAAACCACCCCAGCCTCATTCAGAAACCAAAACAGCTCTCACTTGCAGGAAAAATATTTTCGGGGAGGGATGACATTTTATTGTGACTCCCTTGACACTAACATTACAGACAAAAAGTGAAAGGGAACTCTTGAAATGCTTTTAAACTAGGGAAATTCGAAGAAGGAAGTCAAAGCATTACCTGTGGTTTCCCTGACAGGATATGACCCACACGATGACTTCCCCGAGTGAGATTATAGAGCTGTCACTCACTGCCACTGCACAACATGGAAATTAGCGGATCGGGCTGGTGATGAATGTCCTGTCTTCACGTTAAACATAGGCTGCTCTGATCCCATTGCCCCCCTCACTTGTACGGCTGGGAAAGGCAGATGGAAGGGGCAGGGGTCCCACCTGAGACTCAGCCCGGCCGCCAGCCGCAGGGAGATGTGTGGGAACCCGTGTACTGCAGGTCTTGCAAACTTGCAGGATTTTATCACTGATCTTAAGATATCTAGCAAAAAATTTTGATGTCCCAGCTCCTGGATTCAGGAGTTCATCACAGCTTTCTTTCTAATGCTAATTTTCTTCTTTTTTTTCTGGCAAAGAAGATGAAAACGCTAACTCATCTATCTCCCCAAACCTCTGAAAGAAGGAATCACGGAATTTCAGAGCTGGAAGGGACCTCTAGAGATCATCTAGTCCAACTCCCTTGCTAAAGTAGGATTGCCTAAATGTCCCAAACTGTGTGTTTTCTGAGAATTTCCTTTCGTATTCAAAGCTGAGGTTTGTCGCTGCTGTTTGTAAGCACGGCAGATCAGGAAAGGCTCAGTGACAGGCTCACAAATCACAGCACCCCCCTGAAGAAAGCAACACCCCTTTCCTGAGCAACAGGGTATAATTTTCGAGGATTTTCTGAGTTTAGTTGGCCTCCCTGTGGCTCCAAGAAGAGCAGTGCAGAAAGAGCTCGAGAAGGTCTCAAAACCAGCCAAAGCCTGAGTGCACACTGTCCTCAGACTGAAAAAGAAGTTAGCAAAAATTGAGTGTGAAAAGAGGGAGCAGAACACCCAGGGATGGTATTGGAGAGGATGGTTTGGAAGGACAGCAGGGAGGGAGGAAGATGCTGACAACCTGCCGGCACAGACTCTGCCCGAGGAAGCGCGGCAGTGGCGATTCTCAGTCCGACCTGCGGGTTTTGATTTAAAGGGCTGTGCCTTCTGGAGTCCAGATGACCAGTAAGTGCTCGTCGCTTTTAAGAAAGCCCTTGCGCCTTGCAATAATTCACCACTGATTGCTTACATTTCCTTAAAAGAGCTCATTTAGAGTTGATTTAAGTACTCCTGGGGAGGCCAGGCAGGCAGGAGGGGATGCGGTGATTTACAGACCTGGTGTCAGCTGCAGAAGCAGCAGAGGCTCTCCTGCCTGCAGCAACAATGCTGGGGGCTGGCTGGAGGGTTACTGTGGAGAATGTGAGGGCTAGAAACCCCCTAGAAAGGTCCTGGAGATGATCCATGCCAGCCATAAATCTTACAAGATCCTCTTTGCCCCCCTCTTTAAGGGCCAGCTCCGATCCAAGCACGGCTTTGGTGTGTACCACAGATCCCAAAGATTAGCTTATGTTTGCAGATGTATTTCACTGTTCTAATTCTGGGGAGGGGATCCCATCAGTCTGGGCTACAGACTCTGGAACACAATTCAGCTGAGCAAGTGCAGGTGTTTAGAAAGAGAACTATCATGCACGGGACTCCATTGACTGTAAAGAGTGCAAAGATGACTTGCTGAGATGTAGTCATTCAGGTTTGGTCAAATAAATGTCACTGGACATCCAGATCAGACGTGTATATCCATATTGGTCTGATCGGTCTTTTTTTGAAGTGTCACCTCCTGCAAGGGCCTTCCGTGAGAACTTGTGTGTGGACCCTGAGTGTAGTAGGTTTTGTCCCCCTAGGTGCCTTGCTGCTTTACTGACCCTCCTCTCTCATGTCTCCGATGTCTCCGATGTCTCTGCCAGTAGCTGCTCGGCTACGGACAGCCTTGGAAGCAGAGGCGTGTAGGCAAATCCCTGATGGCCTCCTCCGTTCCTGATCACTGCACAGCATCTCTGCTGAGCATCCTGCCAGTGACAGAGACGTCTGAGAATGAGAGGCAAGTGTCCTCCAGGACTGTCCTGCTCTTCATTCTCACCCACAGCCTGCTGCGGAGCACAGTCGTCCCCAGGAGTTGGCTGGCAGGTCCCTGCAAAGTTCAGTCTCCTGGCAAGAAGCAGAAAAGCAGGACAAATCCAATAGAGTGCCAACTTTTAACCACGTATATTCTTGTTTTGTAAGTGTGCTGCCTCTTTAAAACACTGTGGCTTATATTTCTATACAATCCTATCTGGAAGGACTGAAAAAGAATAATAATACAGGATAGAAATAGCAAGGAAGAAAAGGACCAGTTTAGAACTAAGTAGAATGGGAAGCTTTCTGCTGTGCTTCCCTCCCTGCGTTGAGTGCCCCTCTCCATTACCGCCCTCCCAAACGGAGAGCAAGGCCAGACAAGCAGGGATTGCCCTAGCGAGATGCAGAAGAGGATCAGTGCCTCTCCTGTGTTCATTGTTTCCAACCCAGGAGCTTTGTCTCTGATTCCTCCCTGGATAAGGACTGGAGAGCTGTCATAACAGGGACTGGTTTCCATAGCAAACCCAGTGTTTTCAGATGGAGAGGCTCAGCCCTGCAGTCACCAGAGCTGAAAAGAAAAGCATTTATTCCCCCATAAGCATGAAGGACAAAGAGAAGTCTAATGCCACGTGTGGTTTATATTTCATGAGCTTCTTCAAAGCAGAAATAGCCTGCAAGTAAGTGCCTACTGGCAGCTTTTCTCAACATGAGTTGAAGCCTTTGCGATTCAGAGCTGAGTCTTGCTCCCTATTTATCGGTTTGTTGGCTTCACGCAGTATCTGAGGGTCAGTGGTGGGCCACGCTGTGAGCAGAGGGAGGATACGCTGCTCTTGGCCCACGTGCATTGCTGAGAATCAGAGTTAGAAACCAGCACAAGGGCAAAACTGAATTGAAGACACCATAACCTCAACAGCAGGCACGGGAGGATGAGAGAGACAGGCAGCCAGTGGACACGGATGGAGATGACCAAGAGCGTCACATCCAATGGCAGGCAGGAAAAGAGAATGCAAGGGCCAGGGACACATGGGATTAAGAGCCAGATTTTGGAAATCACCTGGGGAGGGGTTGGGCATTGCCAAGGTCAAAAAACAATGAGAGTCCATGGATTAGGAAGGTGGTGAACCTTCATCATCAGAGCTATTCTCAGCTCTGCTCTGCACCACCCTGCCCGATGGTGGTCATGCTCCATGCTCCCAGGGAAGCTGAGACTGGATCATCAATGCTCTACCATCCTACAGCAACCACGAAAGTAGCCCGGGGGCCACACTCACCCTCCGGCATCTCTGCTTCTCATCCAAAGCTGCTTGCACAGGGACATGACCCTCTTCTGGGCTCTGGCTGCACAACTGCATGGAAAAAACTTTCCATATCCAGCTCCCCATCCACAAGTCCGCGCGATACACAAGCACTAAAACAGCACACAACATTCCTTCCAGCTAATCAGTGTTGTGGATCCCTTGACTTGTGGTTCTGCTGTGTGAATGCCAATGGGTGAGTTATTTCATCTTTTTCCACAGCCATCATGACTATAAACCACTTTAAAAGTTAAACCCATGCTCCCAGAAGCTAGGGTTTTCAACAAAGGGATGGTATTACAAAAGTCTGGGAGGGAAAACTTGTTTAGCTGACAAAGGATTGTGAGAGAGATACAGTGCCAAGGCCATAAAGGGTTACAGAAAAAAAGAGAAATTATTTCTGTCCTCCGCTGCGACTAGACACTCACAGCTCACTTCACACAGGCTGTGTGTGCAATTCAGTCACTGGGGTGTCATCTGCAAGGCTTTGGGGACTGGGAGGAGCTGGAGGGTGGGGGGGACATCTTTGTCTGCACTGGGGCCAGACCCGTGCTCCCAGGGGCACATAGGAATCAACCCTTTTCTGGCCTGGCCCTCGGCACCCTGTGCTGAAGAGCATCCCGCGAGAAGAGGGATGACCCATCCAGACCTGACCCAGAGCAGGGAAGGTGTTCGCCCGTGGTGGCTGTCCTGTCCCCAGAGCCCATTAGCAGGACCTGTGTGAGTGCTGCACCGTGATGTGTCCCTGTCCTCCAGAATGAGTTATCCCGTCTGTGCAGGGGAGGCAGTGCAGGAGTTTATTCCTCCTCCAGACGGAGAGATCTGCATTTGCAGTGGACATTAAATTCGCAGCAAGGAAAAAAAGAAAACGTGTACTGCAGCCATAAACCTCCTTCCGTCAGCCAGAGAGCACGGAATGCTTGTGGGCCACAGAAGGGACGTTGTCCAGCTCATAAGAGACAGGAGGGGACAAAGGGATTGTCCTCTGAGAGGTCTCACCTTTCTCATAGCAACACTAAGGGGAGGACAAGCATTTAGCTCTTCCTGCGCCTGACATCCTTGTGCAGAAAATGCACCAAAACATTTGTAAATGTGCTGGCAAGTGTCTCCTCAACCCCCCAGTGCTTTTTCCTGGCTCTGAAATGAACATCTTGGGTCACAGATCAGGGCTGAGCATTTTGCAGGTAGAAGGGAATGCTCTGTTTCCCAGCTTGGTGCCGGCAGCTCGTGATGCGGCCCCGTGCCCAGCTGCATTTCGGGGACGGTCTGCTTCCTCCTCTCCTCTGCCCCCTGACATTCCCTTTCCTGTGGGAGGCGAGAACAGCCTGTCCCGCAGCCCTGTGTCCAAGCCCTCCTCCATGGCTGGGAACAGATCCCCACGTCCTGGTGCAGGAATAGACTTCCAAGCCCATTTACAAATGCTGACTGGGTAAGGAAAGGTGTGAAGATGCTCTTTTATGTATTAATTACATGTGAACTTATTTGCTCTAGAACTACACCGGGAGCACATGAAGAATTACTGCATTAATTAGAGAGTAAATGACCCCTATCTCTTAACAGTGGTCTCCCAGCTTTGGCAGCCATTTGTTAATAGCAATGAAAAGCACCAGGTTTCTTTACAGAACAGAACAACGAGAGACCACGCGCTCAGGGCTCCAGTATTCCCCCACCAGAGCACAGGGAAGTTATTCGCCCCATTGAAATCAGCAAGAGCTGCTGTATGTAATGCCCCTAGCATCTCACGCGTTTGATTTTGGGACCAAGATCTTTTTCCTCCAGCTGCAATGTCTGTAGCGTGCCGTCGATGCAGCACATCAGAGCAATGACCAGGGGCAGCATTCACTCCTCTACGGCTCTTCCCAAGCCAGAGACCCAGCAGCCTGTGCATCCTTAATTGACAGAATTAGGAAGCTTATTTGAAGAATACTTGAGTCCTCAGAGTCTAATTTCCTGCTGTATAAATAATACATCAGCAACAGCAGTCTCCAGGAAAAAAAATAAATAAATAAAAATAAAAACTAAGAAGCCCAGATGAATATTCTAGCTTCCATCACACTGTGAAAATCCTTTGCAGAGGTTTTTCACAATAGCCCCCAACTGCATTGTACCATTTCTCGCCTCGTCTGATTTAACGAAGGGGATAGGAGCTGAAAATTACACAGGCGGGCCTCGCCGCTGCAGGCGTGATCACACCTTCTGATAAGCACAGCGAGAGCTGGGGCTCTCCACAATAAACGCTCCAGCCTCCCAATATGAAGCCTTCAGCTGTGTGTCCAGCGAAGCCCACCACCATCATCACCGGGAGCCCCCCCATCCCCGCTCGGCCGGCGGCCAAAGGGCCCATGATGGCCAAGCACCGCGGCTCCGCTCCCGGTTGAGTGCCCACCTTTGCGTCCCGTGGCAGCCTGGGACTGGCACAGCTCCAGGAGACAGAAGAGCAAGTGCTTATGTTATTAAAAGCCACGTCGCTACACATACATATTCATGGGTGGGGAGAGGATGAGAGCTGCACAGGCAGCTATAATTTTGGCAGGTCGCAACTTTTTAGGGTTGAATTTGCTACTGTGAACTCCCTCAGCAGGTCCAGTCCCGGGTGGAACATCATTCCAGCATATCAGACTGGAAAGGGCAGCTCTGGTCTCGCTGGACCACTCCTTGACCCAGCGCCATCCCATGCTCAGCTGCTCCATCCTTAGGTCATTTTGCTCCTGCAGCACTCCAGCAGAGGGGAGACTTGGATGAGATCTGACGAAGAAATCCTTTGCTGTGAGGGCGGTGAGCCCCTGGGCCAGGTTGCCCAGAGAAGCTGTGGCTGCCCCATCCCTGGAGGGGTTCAAGGCCAGGTTGGACGGGGCTTGGAGCAACCTGGGCTGGTGGGAGGTGTCCCTGCCCAGGCCAGGGGGCTGGAACTAGATGATCTTTAAGGTCCCTTCCAACCCAAACCATTCCATGATTCTATGATTCTATGCAACACCGTTTAGAAAAGCTGTACGCAGCAGACGACACCTGGGCTTACTCTGATTTACTCCACACTAGCACCACTGTGTTTTTATTTCACTCTTGCTTTGGCCCAACTCTGCCTGCGGATGCTGCAGGGAAACGCAGGGAAAGTAGCTGCCTCTTTGCCCATCTCTGGTGGTCAGAGCTGTGGATGCTGCCAGCAGGGACAGTCACAGCCATGGGACAAGGCAGGAGCTGCAGCATTCAGGTGCAGAGGGCTTTCCCTGCCCGAGCCACGCTGTCTGCAGGGCTTCCACCCACCCAGAAGCAAACAGGCTTCCGAAAGGCCAAAACGAATGGAGAAGGGGAGCTCCAGGACTTCATCAGAAGTGTTTCTGAAGCACAAATATTTGTACTCCTCTGACATGGGATTTACAAGCACACACTCGGCTCCGGCAGGGAGAGCCCGCAAACACGAGCAAGCTCTCTATGTACTTACCGCTTGCTCCTGCCTTCCTCTGGCGCTCTGGCTTTCTCTCTTGTGTTATCTGTTATTTTTTGTGTGCCTGACCCAGGGAAATGTGGTTTCTGGCAAGCGAGCCAGTTAATGGATGCTCTCACTAGAGGCAAAGTGTGCCAGGAGCAGGGGAGGGAGCTCACGAGAGAGCCGGGGGTGCCCGGCTGCTCACAGGCTGCCCCCGCGCTTCCCCGCAGCTCACGGGGATGGAGAGGCACTCCAGCCTGGCCCACGCAGAGCCCCAGCGTCCCACGCACCTCAAATACAGTGTTCAGTTTTGGGTCCCTCACGACAAGACAGACATTGAGGGGCTGGAGCGTGTCCAGAGAAGGGCAACGGAGCTGGTGAGGGGTCTGGAGCACAAGTCTGGTGAGAAGCTGCTTGGCTGAGGGTGCTGGGGGTGTTCAGCTGGAGAAAAGGGGGCTGAGGGGAGACCTTCTCGCTCTCTGCAACTGCCTGAAAGAAGGGTGTAGCCGGGGGGTCGGACTCTTCTTCCAAGGAACAGGCCATGGGACAAGAGGAAATGGCCTCAAGTTGTGCCAGGGGAGGTTTAGATCGGATATTAGGAAAAACTTCTTCACCAAAAGGGTTGCGAAGCATTGGAACAGGCTGCCCAGGGAAGTGGTGGAGTCACCATCCCTGGGGGCATTTAAAAGCTGGGCAGACGTGGTGCTGAGGGACATGGGTTAGTGATGGGCTTGGCAGTGTTGGGTTGATGGTTGGACTCGGTGATCTGAATGGTCCCTTCCAGCCCAGACGATTCTATGATTCTGTGATTGTAGGTGGCGACCGCGCAGGGGCAGAGGTGCCGGGCGCCCCGAGAGCCCCTGCTGAGGATGCCCCCGGAGGCGTGACGCATGCGGAGACCCCAGCCCCGCCGCAGGCTGCGCTGCCCTGCCCGAGGTACCTCCAGGGGAACCTCTGCTGCCTGCACAGGCTTTTCCATCAGCTCGCTCTCCACGGGCAGCCCCGCAGTTTCAGGGGAGTTCCCTTGTTCTCACCTGATGGGCAGGGTAAAAGGAAGGCTGTGGCAAATGGAGTTGTTCCTTTCCCCGCGCGCCGCCTCAGAGGACCACAGCATCGTCTCCACCTTGGAGAGATGAAATCTGGAGCAAACGCAGCAGACAAAGGGGCCCGTTTGAAACAGCACTGCCGATAAATAATTCATGGGAGAGAAGTGGTGAGTCTCAGGGGAGCCAGCGCAGGGATCTGTGAATCTGGATGAGTTTGCAGTGGTTTAATTATGCAAATCGACAAATGTCTCTACACTGAGAAATTCTGCTAGTCCTGCAAAAGAGCAAGAGCTGGAAAATGGCAAGAATTTCCCAAGGCCGCGTGCCCAGCCAGCTGCCAGCCACAGCTGGCAGGGTGAATCTTGCCGAGGCCTCTCCAGAGCGATCCCTGCTCCGTAAAGGGCAGCCAGCAGGATTCCCCAAGCAGTAGAAGGAGTACGGTGCCTTGGCAGCTTCAACTGCTCTAGGTAGCCATGGCCTCGGCCCCACCGGCACCCTTTGCTCCCAGGATGAGCCGGCTCAGGGAGCGGGAATGAAGGCCCAGCTCAGGGCTGTTGTGGAATCACAGTTTATGAGTTAACACCAGATAACTTCATCAAGGACAGCTGGGGATTCCCCAAAGACCTTTCCCACTGATATGAGGAAGAAATTTTTCACTGTGAGGGTGGTGAGCCCCTGGGCCAGGTTGCCCAGAGAAGCTGTGGCTGCCCCATCCCTGGAGGGGTTCAAGGCCAGGTTGGACGGGGCTTGGAGCAACCTGGGCTGGTGGGAGGTGTCCCTGCCCAGGGCAGGGGGGTTGGGACTAGATGATCCTTAAGGTCCCTTCCAACCCAAACCATTCCATAGTTCTATGATTCTGTGACTAGCTCAGCTGTGATAAACGCAAAGGGTTGTGTGGGGAGATGCAGTCTCTGCCCCTCAAAACACACGGTGAGGAATGTGGGACACTTTCTTCTGCACGTCTCCGAAACTGCTGCTCGGTCCTGTGCGGCTGCCTCGTGGCTGCAGCCCTGGCGCTGGGCTCACGGTGCTGGCCCCAAGCCCTGCCCTAGCCAAGCCAAACACCCAAAGGATGGAGGACCCGCAGTCGCCTGTTGAGGGATGCTCACTTGTGCCTGTGCGGATACAGGGGCCATCCATCATGGCTTGATGAAGCAAAGTCTTTGCCTTTGTAAGAGACTTTTGTCACACGGAGCTTTTGGAAAGCTGAGCTTTCCTCGACCCGTCAGTGGGTCAGACAGAAATAGGGCAGAATGAAGCTGAATCTAGGGCACCGGGGGCTGGCAACCTCCCCAGCAGCAGCTAGCCCACGTGGGGTGCGTGGAAATCAGCTCCATTACAGAGCGGGCGTCCCCCGGGACCCCAGACACTGCCTCCTCGTTCCCGTGCCCAACATGCTGTTTGTCACCAGAATAGATTAATTTGGTGCCTGATCCAGCCTCATTAGGATGGAAAGGAAGACCGGGCACAGCCTGCTGAGAGCAGGAGGATGGTCGCAGTGAATCCTTGGGCATCTTGGGCTTTGGCCATGATCAAGAGGAGGGACCCCAGGCCACTGATGCTGTTGTCCCCACTCCCCCCCGGCTCTGCATGGTGGGGGCTGTAGAGCCGAGGGTCTGGGTGGGACACAGCATCCTCCTCCCGCGCTGCAGGCCGGCCACTTTCTGGTCAGTCCCCAGTTTCTCTCTGCAAACTATTCACCAGATAGTAATAATTTCCCCACTACATTAGCAGTTGTCGGTTTCATTTCTGAAAACTGACTTTTCTTCTGTTTTGATGAAAAATATTTGATTTCCTCTAAAAATATGCAGTCCTCTGTTACCCAAACCTAGGCACTTTCACTGAAAAATTAACACTGCTTCTGAATTATTTTTGTGCTTGTCTCTTTGGAAGATGGTGGGAGAAGAAAGGAGGGAACTGTATCATTGAAAAAAAAAAATGGGAAAATGTCAACACAAACAATATCTTATGCAGAAATGCCTGGTTTGATTGAAAATCCATTTTCTCACAAAATAAATTTTTCATGAAAACTGTGTCAGAGCCAAATCCAAACAGGGACAACCTGGAGTGGAGACAAGCCACCTCGTTCCACTGATGCTGATTTATGCCAGGCTGCCTGGAAGCAGGACCTGGTGGCAGCTGTCTTGACCTGTCAGGTGCAGAAAAAAGTGGTTGAACCTCCCAATCCCAATGCAAAGCAGGGAACAACGAGGTTCTGGTTTTTGCTCAGGTTATTCCAGCACCTTGGCAGTGAAGCATCACATTGCTGGCTGGCCTGCTGCCTCCCTGAGCAAACCATCCTCTCCCCTCACATTTTTGGCAACCTGATGGTGGGTCAGGATGAGGGCAATGGTTGAAGGGAAATGCAAGGTCTGTTCAGGGGTGACCAAGCTGACACAGCTCAAGGCAGGAACAGTGGGGCACAGCCCAGCACCACACAGTGCCCAGGAGCCTGCTGTTTCCCAGGTTCTCCATCCCCAGAAGAGATGGGAAAGGTGGCACCCCAGAAGTATCGTACTCCGCACTAGGGCTGCAGAGCAACTCGTATGAGGTTTGTCCCTTTCCCCACGCACCCATCGCTCTGTGGATGGAAAAAGCTGCTCGTGACTGCCAGCCCTCAGGGCTGCATCAGCAGCATGTGGCATATCCCGGTCTGCAAATGAGCTGCTCAACCCAAGCAGGATGAGCAACTGGCCCTCCAGGGGACTCAGGATATTCTGGCACCAGTCCTGTGCTGGAGGCAGGATGCTGGCAGCTGGATGGGGTACCCAGATCCCCTCCGTTTCTCAGAGCATTTGCTAAATGGGATTTGCTAAATGAGCTGTTGGTGTGTTAAAGACTCATCACTCGCTGCATGCTTGGTGCTCACACTGGTCACCAGGTCAGAAGCTGGTGTCTTGGTGGCGGGGGGTCTGCTGGCTGTCTGCCCTGCACATTGCTCGGGTGGCTCCATGCCAGGCATAGAGCCAGGCAAGAGCAGACACCTCCTAGCACCCCAGGCTGCCGCTCACAGGGACAACAAGGAATGAAGAACAAGAACTACAAATGAGACACGTGTCCTGGCCACAATCCCTGCCTGGCGAGCAGCTCCCATATACAGTGGGTTGTCTCCTGCACCTCCAAGCAAAGGCTTGGATACCACATTGTGCCAGCAGCCCCAGGATAGTTCGCAGCATGCAGGAGCCTTGTCTGTATTTGGGTAATTCTTGGGTAGATTTTTGGGTAAATCTTCATGTCTCTGTACTCCCACTCGTCTGCCACAGTCATCAGCTCTGGGAGCACATCAACTCCAGCACCCTTCCAGCTGCCCTTGCCGTTGCAGTTGTGCTCCAAGACCAGAGCCGAGACCTCCCCTGTGCCAGCAGGACACACGTGCCCACCTGCAGAGACCAGCAGAGAGCACAAAGGGGCCAAGAGCTTCTCACCAGGGCACGTCCAGCCCCAGACCTGCCCTCTGTAAGAGCAGAGGAGCATAGTCCTGCTGCAGAGGCAGCACTTCTCAGACACATCAGTTCCTTTGCCCTGAGACCAGGTAGCAATGCACAGCTCCTGGCTGGCCTGAGCCATGCTTTTGGTGCACTGCAGGAGCGGGACCACGCTGGTAGCCTCATTTCTTTGGGACCACCGGACCCTTTGCAGGGTTGCACTGCAAGCTCTGGCTCTTCTGCAGCACGACGGTGGGTCTGTTCCCCTCCTCCTCCCTGGGGGGGAGACCGTCAGGATCTCTGCCAGGTCCCTGGGTGAGCACAGCCTTTTTTTGCAGTTTTCTTTTTGGGCAGCTCGGGCAGGCGGAGAAAGCTGCATCTGACCTTGAGTGGGGATCAGAGGTCGGTGCAAACCCGCCTCCTTCAGCACAGCCCAAAGAGGCGAAGGCCCCATTATTTTCTGCCTCAGCACTGGAGACACACAGCAGCGTCTTAGAACAGGATTCTCTCATCAATCATTTATTGGATTTATGCAGCTTCACTTAGGAACCTGATTTATATTTCCTCTCAATTTACTGCATTTGAATTGTTTGCAAATAGGCACGTGAATCATCGGTTGAAGCAGAAAAAAAAGCTATTTTCAAGCTTCATTTAGGCAGTTCGAAGCATTAATTTTTAGTTGCAAAGGCTATTTTTTGCTAAATTGGTTTTTAGATCTTGTCTTCCTTGTGCTGGGTTATAAATTTAGTGCTGCTGGAGCAAAAATTATCAGAATTGGATTTTTCAGCCTTCTGAGGCAGGTGCAAGGGCCCCATTCTGTGCAGGGTTGCACTGCGGCACCAGGGAAGATAATTTGGCTCTTGCTGTCGAGACAGAAATACCTGCCCTCCCTCCAGCACAATTTAGCACAAGCTCTTGAGGACAAACTGAAGCCCTGTGCACACTCTCCCATCTTCCTTCGGCATCAGGACTGGATTTTTCCTACAAGCACATTCTGAATCCTTAAGCTACCCTCCAAGGCCATCTTTGGTCTTGGAAAATCACCTTTGAATCTAGCACAGGAAAAGCCTTCAACTCAGCTGTTTTAAAGGTGAACTTGTTTCAGGGCCACAGCATCCCAGCAGCATGTGTGGGTGGTTGGTGGATGATGTTTTATTTAAACACAAAGGCATGAGATTCCAGCTCATTTCAAACAAATCCTTCGGTGGGAAAATATGCACATATTTTTGACACAAATCTGTCCGTGGCTCCATTAATTCTCTGCCAAAGTGCTTTACCTGCTGGAGCAGATGATAATTCAGCAGTGTAAACAGAGCCTTTTAATTTTATTTTTGGGATCACGAATGGAAACAAACTGATTAACAAAAGCAGGGTAAACAATGGTTCTGCCTCCTCCTGTTAGTATTAATATTCACCTAGTATTGATGCGGTTCTCCCAGGAGCCTGTGTCAACACCGCGAGCTGGGTGCTGCGCATTGTGCTGAGCTGTTCACACCCGAGGACAAGGTTCGGTGCCAGGAGGATGGCTTTTGTGGCTGGCGTGTGGGCAGAGTGCCTCCTCCACACCTGCAGAGAGGGGAATGCGTCCCCTTCGCTTCTGCTGCCTCCCAGGGAGCTCCCTCTCCTTCTTCCCCACCATCCCCGGGGTCTGCATCCTTGCATCCCTGGTGCTAACGCTGCAAGCAATTGCATCAAGCAACTGAGCCAGCAATGTGCCCTTGTGGCCAAGAAGGCCAATGGCGTCCTGGGGTGCATCAAGAAGAGCCTGGCCAGCAGGTGGAGGGAGGTCATCCTCCCCCTCTGCTCTGCCCTGGGGAGGCCACATCTGGAGTGCTGTGTCCAGCTCTGGGCTCCCCGGTTCCAGAAGGACAGGGAACCGCTGGAGAGGGGACAGCAGAAGGCTACAAAGATGATGAGGGGACTGGAACATCTCTCTTGTGAAGAAAGGCTGAGGGACTTGGGTCCTTTCAGTCTGGAAAAAAGGCGACTGAGGGGGGATCTTATCAACGCTTATAAATACTTAAAGGGTGGGTGTCAGGAGGATGGGGCCAGGCTCTTTTCAGTGGTGCCCAGTGACAGGACAAGAGGTAATGGGCACAAACTTGAGTATAGGAAGCTCCATCTAAACACGAGGAGGAACTTCTTTCCTGTGAGGGTGGCAGAGCCCTGGCACAGGCTGCCCAGAGAGGTGGGGGAGTCTCCATCTCTGGAGACATCCCAAACCCACCTGGACGCGTTCCTGTGCCACCTGCCCTGGGTGACCCTGCTCTGGCAGGGGGTGGGACTGGGTGATCTCCAGAGGTCCCTTCCAACCCCTGCCAGCCTGTGATTCTGTGATTCTGTGACGGGAGGCAGGATGTGAAGCTACAAGGCAGGTGAGCCTTCAGGCATCCCGAGAGGGTTTTGTTCAAGGGCAAGGGGAAGGGATAAACCTGTGACACCACAGAGTGCGTGAAAGCAGCCCGGGGTGGAAACCCCAGCCCACATGCTGCCAGGAGTGCTTTGTAATGCTCTGCAGAAAGCATGCAGTGTTTGGGAGGTGACATAGCACATATAAACTTGCCGCTAATCTCCTGTAAATCATTTCAGCGCAAGCATGGGGGAGTGCAAAAATATTATCCCAGCTTGAGGAAGGGCACAGGGAGGTGTTAGAGCCTGTGCTTGCAACACCTCCGCCCACGTTGCGAACCCCGGAGAAACCCTGTGCCCATCACCCACAGCAGCAGGGGAAGAGCCGGCTCCCTCCCGCGGCCGGCGGGGCACGCGGTGGCACTGGGGCTGGATGTTACAGCTGCTCCCTCTCCTCACCACCTGATACAACAAATGCATGTTCAAGCAATAAAAAAATAGCCGAGAGGTGGCTCCTGTCTAGACAGCAACTCCCCCACAGCCAGCCAGCTGGAATTTGGCCTGTGCTGAGGTGCACACAGGGGTGGCAGACGGCCTGTGGAAAATGTGCCACTGCCTCCCGGGGACGGGCTGCAGGACACACTACAGAGATCATGCCCAAGCCACAGGCTCAATTAAATCTTGCTCAGGTTTGTGTCCCATTCCAGCTGCCGGAGAAGAGAAACCTAGAAGGTGGCAGTAAAGTTTTGGTGCTCCAAACGCAGCCTTTACTTCCTTTACTTTTGTGCTAAACGCAACAGCTGCTCTTTTACTCTTTGCTGTGGAGACTGGTGGGCCAGACCTCTGCAGGGCCAGAGGAGGCGAGCATCTTTTAATGCACCTCTCAACCCCGCATGAGTCATGAGCACCATGACATGAGAGCTGGTTTGGGGTATGCAAACATTGGCACTGGAGGATGCCATCTCCGTTGGTGAGGCCTCAGGAGGCCCTGAAGGAAGTGCTCACACCCAACCTGGTGTGTTTGCGGACAAGGAGGAGAACAGAAAGAGAACCCCGTGGGTCTCGCAGCGAGGTGGTAGCTGCTAACAAGAGATCAGGGAGGTGAGGAAGGCACAACATCCATACCAGGCCTTGGTGAGCCTGAGGGTTAAGAAGGTGATGTCTAGACCAAGAACTCACTGAGGTTACTTATACAGGTATCTGTACACGTATCCTGAAACCCATGACATTTTGGATACAAATACCAGATTTCACTGTCTGTTGTAGACAACCTGGGCCACTCCAAGATGTTGGAGATGTCAAGCTATTTGCTGACCTGGGTCAGAAACCTGGGAGAGATCAGCATGCCACCTTCCTCCTCAAACTGTGGCAAGTCAAGGTCAGGGGGACAACACATTCCTGCTGGAAGGACTGAGGAAACGGGTAGAAGTAAATTCAGGGTGAGTGCTAAAGTAGAGAGCTGCAAGGCAACATCAGAGCTTTGCAAGGAGGGGACTATGAAACCATGGAAAACAAGGGTTCCAGGAAGGTAATTTAGAAATTGTGTAATAACACTGTAACCACCTGTGTGCTAGTTTTTGCAACTTAATTTGAATTCCAGGGTTGTCATAAATATTGAATAAACAATGATTTCTGAAATCCTCTTATTGCACGTTCTTTGTGAAGCAGTGAAAAGGTTCCTGTTGCAAGGTGTGCCGGTGAGGAGAGGGAACTCTGAGCTCAACCTGCAAGAGGACACCAAGGACCTCCTACAATGTGTAATTTGCAAACTGTTACAATATGTTCTTACCACTGCGGTCAATTACCTCTTGCAAGAAGAAGTAAAGGGTAGAAAATCAGCTCTTGAGGGTCCCTTTTTGTTCATCAAAGAGATTTCTTCTCAAACCACCTTAAGAGCATTTTGTTAGAGGGCCTGCAGATATTCAAAGGCTGGTGGCAAGACCCCAATATAAGGAAGATCCAATGGCAGTAGAATAAAAAGATCCTTGACATGATGTCTGTGCTGTGGATGGAAATGACTCCAGAGTCCCCAGGACACCTTTGGATCCTGCATTGGAGCCCTGTGGTCCCCCCTGCCAAGGGCACGTACCATCAGTCAGCCAGCCCAGACAGGCCCCTGGTGTGTCCACCCTCATTTTGCCCAGGAGGAGATGCTAGGAGGGGTGGCTGTGGTGGAGCAGACGCCAGAGGGAGTCACCCAGATTGAGAGCTGGGAGTGGAGCTGGGTTTGCTGGTTGGCTTTGACTAGGTGTTACGTTCTGTGAACATTTTCTAATGGGTTTATAAAGGCTGTCATTAGGAACACCCTGGAGGATCCCTTTGACTTTGGTGAAATTGGCCAAACTTTTATTCTTTTAACCCCACGAGAGGCAGGTGTGATCTCCGGGACAAGCTGTCAGGCGCAGGACAGCGGTCCCATGGGGACAGCATCTTGCTACAGGTGCCTGGTGGTCCAGCTGGAGCGACTGCCGCCCCAGCACAAACAGTGAGAGTCCGGAAGGCTGGGACAGACACTTGTGACCATCCTGCATTTGTGGACCGGTAACATCAGATGTCCTGACTACAGAGAAGTGTCCTTGGGAAGAGACAGCCAGGCCCCTCCAGCTCAGAAATAGCTTGGGGAAGGCGAGTTACTGATCCCACCACCCTCACAGCAAAGCTTCCACCTGATAGATCAGACCACAACGAACTAGGAAAGGCAATACAACTATTATTTGGGAGCATTTGTTTAAAAATAATTCATACTGTTTCAGCACATCTGCAATGTTTTACGCTACTTATATTCGCTGTGTGATTTATATACGTTTTACCAAGCAACTGCATGGTCTGTCTGTCTTTGGAAACCGAGCAGTTAGCACCCATGGACTGTGGATTTTCACGCGCACACACACACACAAAATAAACCAACCAGAAAAAAAAACACATCCATGGGATGCTTTATTGTAATTTTAGAAATCCGTTAAAAAGACAGACAGATAAGAGAGAGAAAGAAATCTCAAGCTTCTAAAAGTTAAATCCTTGTTTCTGCAACACTGAAGCAGCTCTGAATCTGGGTCTTAGCTGCTCCTGTGAACTCTTTTTTAAATTCTTTTTTTATACAAGAACTGGCATATTGAACCAGAACAAAGATCATCAGAGCTTTCATCCTGTCTCTGACACAGCCAGCAGCCTCCACTTCGGTAAGACAGGAGAAACAGGGCAGGAATATGACAGCCCTTCCCCTGACACACTGTCAGAGGTAATAGTCAGTGGTTTGGAGACTTCCAAAATCGGGATTGCACACAAACCATCCGCTTTATGGCCACCAATGGATCCTGGAAAGCCAGATTGCCTTTCCTCTCTTTAAACGCACTCTCTCTTTTGAGTCCCACAGCATCCTGGGGCAAAGACTTCCAGAAGTGATGGATGTGCCGTGAAACTCCATCCTTACCATTTTACTGAGTGCAACCACTGTTAAAAATAGAAACTAATTACTCTCTGCTCATCTGCCGTGCCCCACTCATTGCTTTGGAGACCTTTGTGTAAAAGGTCTCCAAAAGTGTAAAAACCTCTACATGGGTCTTTCCCCATCCGAGACCTATTTTGTACCTCTGATCATCCTGGCTGCCCTTCTCACAGGCTTTTCCTTTACTACAGCACCTTTTCTGAGGCAGGGCAACAAGAAAGATATGGATTATTCAAAACACAGACAATACCATAGGCTTATTTTATATATATATATATATATTAAAAAATCTTCTCTCTTAGTGGCATAAAATCATTGCACATTCAAAACAAATTGATTCCTTATTAAGATTAAAAAGTGATCTCAGTTTTCAATGCATGAACAAAGTTGCTGTAAAATTCTTGTACACACAAGTTGACATTTCCAAATGAAGCAGTATAAAATTAGCCTCATACTTCCAGCAGCAGGGAATTAGGAAGGCTTTTCTAAAGCATTTAAGTGTTTGAGGAGCCGAAGCCCCAGTAAATTCAACCCGCAAGCTCTGGTGATGGGATATGGTCAAACCATATCCCCTTGGTGCTCTCGCTGGGAGACTCCGCAGTGCATCAGAAAGTGGAGTTTGTTGCTTAGCAAATGTGTCTGCATCACTCCTATAAGCAAAGTCTTTCCCTGGGCTTTGGCACTGCTTTTCAGTATGGGTGAGTATTTTAAGGACTAACCTTAAGAAATAAACTTCTTCAGAAGAAAAAGTCTCTATGGAAAAGCTGGGAAACTGCTAAGAAACTAATTAAAGAAGCAAGCACAAAACAACCACTTTAGCAGCACAAGCCTGTAAGACGAAAAGAAAATGCAGACCGGCAACATGAAAAGAAATAAAACTCATTTAAATTTTAAAAACATCTTTTTTTTCCCCAATTGCTTTGTGCTTACCCTGATTTCTCTGCACATAACAGCCCCTGGCCACAGCTCAGCCATCGCCATTTCCCGCACACATCGGCAGTCCTCTGCAAAGCTGGGTTTGAAGCAGATCTGGGCTCATTCGGACCACTAGATCCTCCAGCAGGGTCAGGAACAGCGTACGGGGCAATGTATGTACCTTCACCGAGCATCTTCCTCCTCTGAACCCATGCAGTCCACTGCAACCCTCTGCAGGGCAAGGGATGGAGCCCACAAGCCTGGTCGTTGATCTCCAGCAGCTGCGTGGACCATGGGGCGAGCAGAGAGGTCTGGCCAGGCAGGAGACAGGTCAGGGGGCTGAAGGGAGAATAATCCTGCCCCTAAGGCAGCATCCCTTCTCAGTCCACAGTCACTGGCTGGAAAGCCCTAGGAGACTGCCGTGTTCTCTGACCTCCAGCATTGCAGAGACAACAAGACTCCCTGGATTTAATTCTGCTTCGAGCTCAGAGCTAACCAGGAGGGAAATGCAAAATCTGTCCACTGAACCTGCCAGTGACACCAGACGCGCCATCCCTCCCAGCACAGCAGCTACCTCCTGCTCCTATTCAACAAAATGTGCTTTTGCTCAAGCTCCTGGCACCAACCCTTATCTAACCTTAGCCCACGAGTCTGAAGAACCCTTTTCACCCAGGCATCATCTCCTGTGTGAGCCTTAGTAGCCATGAGCCACTCCAACACTCAAAGATAGGTATCTGAGCTGGGGTTGGTGTCACCATGGTGGGCGTGGGACCACCATGGGTCTAGGTCTGTGCTAGACCCTCTGCGGGCAGACGACCCTACTGACTGCCCCTCTCACCTCCTGGGAAGGAAGCCTGCCCCACGCAGGTCCCATCTCCTGCATGGTGCTATGACCTTCTCCTCCAGTTTGGAGGCTCTTGAGTCTGCTCTTGCACAGGCCTGAAGTGCCTTCTGCCTCCCCACGCTCATACTGCCTGTGTTTCTGGTGCCACTTGACTCAGCTGACTTCAGCCAGAGGAAATTACAGACCCAATACCTAAAACAGCAGCAAGCCCCAGCTCGCACCATCATGCTGTGTCTTCCCAAAGTAGGAGCAGTGCAGGCACAACAGACACAGCAGGCGCCACATGTCGAGTCTGCCATGTGCCTCTCAGGAGGCACGGCACTTTTCACCAACACCATCCATGCAAAGGGTGCTCCAGGTCTCCACGGTCCCCATGACAAGCACCAGTTGCGGATGGCAGGGCAGGTCCCTCAGGATGCAGCCGCAGCTCTGGTCTCTGCTGAGGAGAACAGGCTGCGTGGGGTCAGCGGCGTTTCCAGACACTTCACAGCATGAGCCTCACGCTCAGAAATTGCAGCAAGATGGGAAAGGTCAAGCACTAAGAGTCCTTGATGCAATTCTTTGCAAAACCACTCTGCGACCTAAAAACACTCAGTCTGCTATTTAAAGAGGGGACTTTCCCAGGAGACAAGCCTGGCACAGAGCATAGGAACGGAAGGAGTTATTAGCTTTTCCGATACGATGTCGAGAGGAGCTTTGCTGCTAGCATAGCCCTGGCCTGGCTTCACCTGATACACGTGGAGATATCTGAAATGGGTGTTGCAGAAACTGTAGAGGGGGGAGTTCCTGCAGAAAGCATGGCCAAGCATGGAAAAGGAGGAGAACAGGCATGGGCCTTCGTGGAGGTATTATGCAGACTCAGGTGTAACTCCGTGTCCGTCAGCTGGAGTAGGAACAAGCTCCTGGCTAAGGGAGATATGGACCCGAGCTCCTTCCAGCTGAGCACGGGCTCATACCTGTTTTCTGCACCAGCCATGACATTGTTGGTGCCTCTACCCGCCGCTGCTTTCCTTGCTGATAGGGACAACGGGAAGAGCTCAGCATGAGACCATCCATGTAGAGACATGTACAACAGGGCAAGTGAAGCTGAGTGTCACCATACGCCTCAGGAAGGAGACAGACACCAAGAAGCTCAGCACAGGGTGATAGCAGAACCAGAATCCCATGGGCTGACCATGGGTGAACGGGTGCTGTACCTCCCAGGAGTGGCGTTTTGTAGGATCTGAGCCCATTCTGTCTAAAATCAAACACCGCTGCCCAACTGCCCAAGTTTTGTCTCCATTCAGACACCTGCAAAGCCCCATCATCTCTGCACCTCCGTGCCTCTGCTCGCCCTCTGCAGACAGGGAACCGCATCCCAGCCTGTCTGCTGGTGGCCAGCGAGGGCCATGGCAGCAGAAGGAGGGTCAGGCAGGGCCCTGGGCCAGGTCACAGGCAGGGGTACCAGAACAGCCCAAGGGAAAGCCATCCACCCACCAAAGTCTGCCAGGGCAGCATCTGCCATCTCAGGAAAGCCGAAGAAGAGGTGCTGACCTCTATTAGCAAGGCTTCTGGCTCACCCCCAGCCCTGCTCAAACGTTCCCTCCCTGCCCCGAGTGCTGTGAAAACGTGATTTTTCACTTTGCCTATGTTTTTGCAGTGAAAGGGAGTATTTCTGCAGAACTCACGGATCTCAGTGTGAACAAAGGAGGAGTCCGCAGAACCAGAGGGGGTGCCACTGGGCAGATTTGCAGGGCAACGAAAGAAGAGGGAGAAACTTCTGTTCACGTGTACACCTGCTTTTGCTACATGCCACGTGTGTGTACACACACCTGCAGTTCCTGCTATGTCCCTGCGATTTGGGCACCATCTATTTTTCCTTCAAACTTAAAACCAGCCATTAGAACTGTCGCTGCCCTGAAGGCAGGCCTACCGAAGGACTCTGATCATTCTAGCTCAGCATCCCAGGATAACCATGTCCAGTAGGCTCCTGGGAATTTCTCCAGGACCTACCACAGCTCCCAGTGATGGAACAAAACAGGGGGACCTGCTAACCCAGCGATCTGATCCTGGCGGCAATCCACACGGCAGAGGAAAGGGCAGCCAGCTCTGAGAGTAAAACTGAGGAGTGATGGCTGGCACGGGGAGGAGCAGCAGGCGGCTGAATGCACACCAGGGCAATCCCTGGTCCCTGCAAGCTGGAGACAGGTCCCACCCAGGTCAACTCTGGTCCAGGTCTTGGTGCTGCTCTCCCTTGGCATTGGCGCGTTATTCTCATTATCCTAGCCTCAGCTGCCTTTGCTCTGCCAGCAGAAGAAATGAGCTGGGAATCTGGGCTGGTGAGAGCAGATGCAGCCCAGCAGGACGATCAGGAATGCATGGTGCCAAATGCAAGTAGTTCCCTTCTTTGGCCGTGGTCTCTAGTTCTCTTGGGTGGTCTAGGGTCCCGGCATGTCTTCTTCCTCCAGCTGCGCGTGGATTTCCTACTCCTCCAGGAGAATGACATTCCCCTCCCTTCATCCAGGATGAATCGGGAGGCAGCTCCCTCCAGCTCTCATGAACAGACTGGGTACCGGCTTGTCTTTGGGAGACATGGCAAGTTCATGGCCTTTGCATCTCAGAGGGGTTGGGAGCCAGTCCTTGGTGGAGGGAAGTGGGATTGAGCCCGAGCCCTGCCTCTGCCACCCTGCACTGGGTGTCCTCCAATGAACCTGGGGCCAAGACTGCACTCTCCTGCAGCCTTGGGGCAGCTGGGCCACTGCGCCGGAAGGGAAAGGGCTCGTAGGAGTAAAGCCAGTTCACTTCTATTTTGACCATTTTAACCACCTCCATTAACTCCTGGGCCCAGGCATTAGCTACAGCTTGAACCCTCCAGTGCAAGAGTGGAGGCTGCAGACGTTGCCTCCTCCCAAGCTGGGAGAAGACAAAGCCAAAAACCCCCTGCATCCCCTCCACCGAGCGCCGACATTGAACAGCGGGAAATGCAGAGGAAGGAGGGAGAGAAGCTGCTGCTGTCTGAGGAGAGGGGAGGAGAGGAGAGGAGAGGAGAGGAGAGGACGGGGACACTGCTAGCACAAGGCCAGCCAGCTTCACACAGAGAGGAATAAATTGAAACAAAACTTCATTGTCCATGTCCAAAACGCACCAAATCCAACTCTTCCCGCTCCCCAGGTCTGTGAATCTGCCAGGGCATGTCCAAAACCAGTAACCAGTAACTGCTCATCAAAAATGCTACATCCAGCCAGTGCCGTAGCGCAAGTGACAGCGCTGGGACTGAGCGCCGGCAATAAACGTGGTAACACGTCGGTGGCCTTCTGCAAGGCCAGAAGGGAACTGGCCCATACTGCAACACAAGGAAGGCTGGATTACAGTATCTCTCCATTGTGAAAACATCCCAGGTGAGTTTAGAGAAAGGCACATGCCTGAAGAAAGGGACCAGTTGTAAAGAAGAGCCTAAAATGATACCAACAGCCAGGAAAAATGGTGTTAAAGACACACAATCTGCCTCTCCTCTAAAGAGAAGCTAAAAGAGGTGACCTGATAACAGCACCTAAGCACTTGCAAGGAAGAAAACTACAGGGTACTCAAAGGCTCTTTAATCTAGCAGAGGATGTCAAAGCAAGATCCAGCGGCTTAAGGTTACAGCCAGAGAATTCAAATCAGAAATTAGACGAGTCACAGCGATTAACCACAACCACAAACGGTGGAGAGGAAAGGCAGCTCGTCCGTCCACCATGCCCTCAAAGCCCGACTGTCCAAAAACCAAGCTGCATTCCCACACCCAATCTCGCAGGTGTGGCAGGGCCAAAGAGCTGTACCAGCCCTGCAGGTCCTACAGCCGGTGCCTGACACCACCAAAACCAGCCCTTTCAAGGTGGCACTTCTATGTTCATGGCCCCTTCCCCTCCTAAAAGCAGAGTATAACACGCACACTTGGGCAGGGGCACACAGCAAACCCCAGCAAGGCAAACACACAGCCACTTCTCCCCAGGTCCTGCTCCCTCTTGCTGCCCTCTCTGCTCCCAGGTTTTTAGGATTTTGCTGAAATTCTGAAACTATGGAGCCAGCGAGACAAAGTGACGCGGACGCTCACAGCCTCCCCCGGCTCGAGGAGGGAAGGAGGGCTTTGCAGCACGTGCACCATGTGGCAAAGGAAAGCTGCCTCCAGACCTCCTGAGCACACTCTTCCCTTGGTCCTCATCGCCGTTTCGTTGCCAGCTTTGCCCTTGGCCATCTTTGTCCCGGGCCATTTGCCCGCGAGCTGAGCGTCACCCTATTGTGCCTGATTTCCCAGCCTCTGCCGGGCGCTCCGCATCGCACACCGAACTGTTGTTCCCGACACCTCCCAGTTCAGCACCATCTGCGCCGTTCATTACCATGCTGCGTGCGCCTGCCTCCAGCTCGCTAATGAAGCTGTTAAATAAGAAACACCAATTGCCGCGTGTGTCCCCTGCGCCCCACGCACAGGCTCAGCACCCCACTCTGCCATTACCCATCCTCGCCCTCTGTTTACAGCCCCCCAGGCAATCTTTGCCCTTTACGACAGTGCTTACAACCCAGACTGTTAAAACTCAGGCTGAGACAAAGATTTCATGTGAATCTGCACCAAATGCTTTCGTAAATCTCGGTCTTGCACTGTCTCTTCATTTTGTAATTCCAGACTAAAGCGTGGAAGCCAGCTGAGATGCTTTTGACAGAGCATTTAGAAAATGCAGCACTCCTGAAAGAGACCACAATGAGGAATCACATCTATTTTGACAGAGCTCCCCAAACAAACACTTCAGCACTATTTGCTTTAATTTCCTTGTTTCTTGAATGCTCAAACATCTATTCCAAAATGTATCCTGTAGCTTCATTTTTATTGGTGAAAAGAATACATACCCTGCTTGAGAATTACAGATAACAAGATGCTCCCATGTTTGCAAAGCAGCTGGGATTGTATTTCCCATCCATGGGAAAGCTTAAGGGTCATTTTCGGTTTTCCTTGGGAAATCCAGGGCAGGCAGAAGAGGGGGCTAACACTGAAATCTCCCATAGAATACAAATGCTGTTTTTTCAGCATCTCTCCTGAATAGTAATTCAATTTTCTTAGCAGGATTAATTCCTTATAATCCTAGGGTACAGCTTGCCCTTGTAGCAGCCCTTTCCTCAGCCCTTGCTCCTGAGCGTGGCTGTGTCAGCGCAGCTCTGCCATGAGTTGCCCCTGCAGCAGGACGGGGTCCCAGGTTGGCGAGAGTTCTTTTTCTCCAGTTACCCCTTGTCTCCTGGAGCTGGCTGTACTGGGAAGGGCCCCATACCTGTGAGCAGGTGCATACTCAGCACCTGCACACCTTTGCTGGGGTCCAGTTGCTATGTACCGGGTCCCACTAAGCTGTAGACACCATGATTCCCTCTTGGACCAAGCTCCTGTGCACAGAGGCTCCAGTTCCAGAGCTGGACCTACCGACTGCTTCCAAAGGAGCGTGCATCCAGTGGGGATAAGGGACTAAGCAGCCCTGTTTGTGTCACCAGGCCAGGTCCCTGTTTCAAGGACACAGGTCTCCCCTTCCACACTGGGGATCAGTTAGGGAGTCTGGGTCTCAGCTTCAGCAGGGGCTTCCCTAGAGGGGGCCACAGGAGTTCAAAGCTGCATCACAGAGAAGTGTCCTCTGGGATCTCATGCCATCACCTGATGTTTGTCCTGGTGCCGTTCAGCAGCTCCGCAGCGGCTCTGCGCTCGCAGCCAGCTGGGACTTTGGACCAGGGCACCCAATACCTTCCCCTGCTTCCTGCTTCAGCAGAGGTAAACGTTGGCACCCAGGCATTCACCGCTGCCATGGGCCATGCTGGCTGCCTGGTCAGATGAGCGCCAATCTTTTCCTGCCCCAGCCTAAAGGAGACCTCTCCATCACAAAAAAATTCGTCATCTTCACCTGAAGACAGCAAAGTTACAAGGCAGGGAGAAAACATAGCCGGGGCTGAAGAAACCACCCTGGCATCCTGCTGGGTGTAAAGGGAAGGGACAATCCAAAAGCCTTCTCCATAGCAAGGTGAGCCTGGGCCCTGCAGCGTTACAGATAGGAAGGTGGTCCAGGACTGGCCATGGCCAACATGGGTTCCCAGTGCGAGAGTGCTGCAAGGCACGACCAGAGAGGGTCCCTTGGTCTGGAGAGGGAAGGAGAATTCACAGCTCAGCAGAACACAACAGGCAACCAATTGGCTGGAGCACATCTTCTGTTAGTCAAAATAAAATGTAGATGTTTAATTATTAATCAGCTCATATGCAAAATAGGTATCATAGCAGAATGGGGGAGGGGGGAACGCATTGTTCCTTAAGAATAAATATTTAACATGATACAGAACAGCATGAATTTTTAAAGACAAGTTTTTGTAACTGCTGCAGCTCCTGAACTGCTAAAGAAGCAGACCATCTTCTTGCAGCAATGCCAGCTTCTAGAGTGGGCACCAGCCATTTCCACACAGGGACTGCAGAGGAGGAGGAAGGACGCGAGAGCCCGGGCCCCAGGAATAGCAGCTTTGCAACCACCATCCTCCTACGCCTGCTGCAAAGCAACTCTCCAAGTGCAGCTCCCGTCGGTGGGGCCAGCTGCGCTGCAGAGGGCTCAGCCTGCCCTGCCGTTTCCGTGACGAAAACCCAAGTGATTCCTCCTGATTTCAGGATGAGAGCAAAGGCTCAAGGAGCTGAGCTGCTCCAGCCATTTATGCTTTTGGGGATGGGTGGTGGTCTCTATCCTGCGTGGGGCTGGCGGGGCTGATGGATGCAGCACCCAGTGTCCGGGACCCTGCATATACCCACCCACGCTCTCACTCTGCCCTTTCCCCACTCCCTCCAGTGCATCAGCAGCCATCGGCTCCTTCGGGCCCTGCCTGCGGCCTTGGGAATGGGTCAGAAAGGGAGTTATTCTGCCGGTCCCTCTGCAGGGAATACCGTCTGCTCCAGCCCAGCTCAGTCCATGCAACTCTCCTGGCCCCAGCACCGTCAGGAACTGGACCCAGAGGAGCCTTTCTCACCCCTGCGCCACTCAGGTCTTGCCCAGCAGCTCCTGTTGGGCTGCCTGCTGTGATCCCCAGCTCCCAAACTTCCAGCTATGAATATCTGGTACATGCTAGATGGGGCTGACACGCAGGACCCTGCGTTCCCGCTAGGTAAAGCGAACAAAGCCAGAGCGATTCCACCCACCACTAGCTCAGCTCCCTCCTGCCTAGGGCACCTCCACGCCAGGGCATCACCTGGGGCAGCCCTGGGTGGGGGCAATGGGGCACTGCACCACGGGACAGAGAGGAGGAAAGGGCTGGTGCAGCAGAGATCAGACCCCGCGGCTCCATCCCCACACTCCTAAGGGCTCGCTGGCCGCTCAGAAGAGCGAGACAGGAGCTAAACTCAGCTTTCTGCTGAAGTCAGACAAACCAAGGGACACTGAAGCCATTTCCACAGGTAGGAGCACCAAGAAATGATGGGCAGGTCCTCCGCACTGGGCCAAGGGGCAGTGAGCCCAGCAACAGCAGCACCAGCTCTGGGTACGGATGCAGGGAGGGGCGGGAAGGCTAAACATGTCCATGGTGGGGGGCACGACCATGGACAAAGCGTGTGTGTGGGACAGGGTGTCTGCAGGAAGGACCCCCCCCCCAGCAGTGAGGGGAGTCTGTTGGGAACCAGTGAGATCTCTGGCCCCTCATGCTGGGTTGAATACGCTTTGGGAAATCTCCGCTTCTTAAGTTCACCATCCACTGCCAGAAGCCAAGGGGCTTTGGACACCACCTCCAGCTTCCTCCCAGCGCAGACTCAGCGTCTGCCTGCAAGCAGTGCGTGGAGGAAGCTGCACCCGCGCTGTGAGGCAGTGCCAGGAGTGACCCTTCTCTGCTCCCGAAGCAAAAGAGTTAAAGCAGCTACACTGGTGACTGATCCTGCAGCTGTCCCTGCTCCCAGGGACTTCAGGACAGTCCCCCCTCTGCTGATGGGCTGCATGAAAGCTATTACACTCTCCCTTGATATATACCTTCCATAAATCCAGGGACTATAAATTAGGGTAACCTTCTGCTTTAAGGGCTGTCTGAGCTCTGCAAAGACATCCCAAAGTCAGGCAGATCCTCACCGCAAACACAGGTACTCTGTCCTCACCTCCCTGGGGAATAAGGAGCAAATGCACCGCCAGGGCACAGAGCAGCTGTGCCAACGGCTGTATTTGCTCGGGGCTTGGGGAAAACCCTGATTTCTGTCCTCAGAGGGGAGGAGAGACCGAAGCTGGTCTCCATGCCACTCCTGCTGTCCCTGCTGTCACCCCTCCTTGCCATGCAGCTGCTCTTTGCCACTGTCCCCATGCCTCTGGTTTGGAGGAGCGACTGTCTTGCTGTCAAACAACAAACTGCCACTGTGCCGAACGCATTGGAATGAGCACCGAGTCCTCACCACTGCCTCTCAGAGGTCAAAGAAGAAGGCCGTAAAAAGATGCAGCACTTCCCTGCTCATCTTTGAAAGCATGTTACCCTGTAATGACTCTGCACTGTGTCTTGGCAGAAGCGGAGACAGCTCTGAGCTAGCGCAGAGCCTGTTCCTCCCCTCCTCCACCAGACCTAAGTGGGTCACTGTGGCCTTCTGCCATGTGTCCATGCTCAGGATCCGGCCCCAGAGCTGACCCCCACTCCACCAAGACTGCCTGAGCCCACCCTGCCCTGTCTCATCCTCCCAAACGGCATCCCTCCTGCCGCAGGGATGCTCCTGGCTGGGCTGGGAGCCCCAGGGTTGCAGGCGACAGAAATGGAAGCAGAGAGACCAAACTGGATTCACCTCGCTTGATCCAGCTCCGGGCTGCGGCAGGAGCAACGCATCTAACCATCCCCATGGGAAGAGCATCCACTGGTCACCCCCTGCCCCGGCGCAGCAGAAATCCCTCAGTTACACCCCTTCCACACCAGACGTTCACCTGCTTCCTTCTCACTTTGCCCATTGCTTCCCCCCAGGTTGTCTCTCCTGCCTGCCAGGCACTGAGTGAAGCTGTGGGCAGCAGCACGAGAGCTGGACCCACTTTACAGAGCCCACCATAGCCTACCTGAGCCCCAGTCTGTGGGAACAGAGCAAGCTGAGCCCTCTGGGCACATAGCACGTAGAGTGGATTTGCCCTCCCTGGGAGGTTGGACCCCCCAGGCTGGGGGGGGGAGCAGAGGGGTGCAGACCCCCAGACCCCCCCTGGGCGGCTGCGCTGCAATGGGTCTGAAGTTGCCACCCCAGCAGAGAAAGAGATCCTGGCCGTGTGAGGGCTCCCAGGCTGCAGCAAAGCCAACCTGGGCAGAAGTGACAACCCACACACCTGCAGACAGCTCAAGTCCCAAAACACCTGCAAGTGCTCAGATGACAATGTCCTACGTCTGGCAGGACTGCACTGCCATGCGTGGCAGCTGGACCTGCCATGACCTTGGAGCCATGGAGGATGCAGGACTCAGAAGGTGATGGCCAAGAGCATGAAGACATTGCCATGGGCCTATGCCACAAGGGACAACACCTGCCAACCATGATCCAGCTTTCTGCCTTGAGAAGGTCTTGTTTTCACAGCACCAGCAATGTACGTGCGTGACCTTATAGAATTACAGAATGGTTCGGGTCAGAAGGGACTTTAAAGATCGTCTTGTTCCAACCCCCCTGCCCTGGGCAGGGACACCTCCCACCAGCCCAGGTTGCTCCAAGCCCCGTCCAACCTGGCCTTGAACCCCTCCAGGGATGGGGCAGCCACAGCTTCTCTGGGCAACCTGGGCCAGGGGCTCACCACCCTCACAGCAAAGAATTTCTTCCTCAGATCTCATCTCAGTCTCCCCTCTTTCAGTTTAAAACTGTTCCCCCTCGTCCTATCGCTCCACTCCCTGATAAAGAGTCCTTCCCCAGCTTTCCTGTAGCCCCCTTCAGGTACTGGAAGGGGCTCTAAGGTCTCCCAGAGCCTTCTTTTCTCCAGGTTAAATAATGCCAACTCTCAACCTTAAAACATACAAGATTGCATGCAGGACGTGAAAGGGCAGATTCCCATCGCCACGCTGCCATGGGCTGCCATAAACTCAGAGGGTTCAAGACAAGCCTGCCTAGATCGGCATGGGATTGACACCTTCTCGTTCCCAAGCCACAGGCAGGTGCCACCAGTTGACCCAGACCTAGAACTGGAGCAGCCTGGTGTAAAGCCACTGCATGGTCCCCAACCAGCAGCCTCACCCCTGGCTGTGGTGCGGCCACCCAGCATGTCTCAGGGCCTAATCCAGACAGAGCATTATCACATGCCAAAATGTAAAGCTGAAACTAAGCAGATCAGCTTCCCAACAGAAAACACCCCCAAGAACCCAGCCTGCTCATCTGCCTCTGGATGAGAAATCTAACAAAGTCATTGCAGTGAGTTAGGGCTAGGCACCATTATTCTCCCCCAATTTGTGCTGTCAGCCCCTTGTAAAACATGACATATGACTCTGAAAATTCATCTTGGGCACCAAACAGAATTTATTCTGCTTTAAAAAAGAAATGTGCAGAAAGAGACGGTGAACAGTGGCCCAGGGACCTCGACGTCACTGAAAACACACATGCACTGATCTCAGCAAACAATTGATTTTATTCCCCACTGCCGGCATCCGTCTCTGCTCCATCCATTGCCCGATCTGGCTGGCAGGAGAATATGAGTTTTAAAGGTCACCACTTAATGATGTTAAGGAGCCATCCTCCTTCCCAGATAAAATACTGATCAATCTGTAATATTTCTGACTGGACTCTGCTCCTTGAGATGATACAGGAGGATTCTGTTCCCCTTTGTGTTTCAAATATACTTAAAGCCTTTTCTGAAATCGAGCTGATAACTCACGCTGGGGACAGACACGGGCTGGAACTGACACATCATGTGTCCAGCTTGCGGGCAGGAAGCCAGCAGAAGGGGTGATGAAATGCAGTTGGGATTGCTCTTCCACATAAAGGGCTATTATATCCTTGCATAACTTAACGTATAAATGTTCAGCTATTGCCTCTCCTGTCACCTGTGGAGAATTAGAGCAGTTAGAGCACCCCTGGACCCACTTTTCTCCATGCATTTCACACTCCCAGGCTCCCAGAAGGCCTCCACACGGCTCGGAGGCTCTGCTGGTGTATGGCACCGCCGCTCCAGGAGAGCTGGAGCATCATCTCCCCGTGGAGCTTTGGGGCCCCTGGGACCCTGGGCAGGCACAGCGACAGTGTCACCCCTGTTTCTGAGTGTCCCATCCCGGGGGACCTTTTGTCACTGAGACAGAGCTGGGCTGTGAAACGCATGTCCTTCCAGTGAGGTTCCTTGTAGACCACTCTGGCAAGACCTGCCCAGTTCTTTGCCCAGTCATTTCCAGGCTGCTTTCAAAGCACAGCAGCGAAGAGGAGCTTGTTTAACAGGTCTGGCTCCCTACAGCAAAATCCTTGCTCCGAGGAGACCCAGCAGCACCCCTGTATCCATCCCTGCCTTGCAAGGGAAGCACAGGGGAGCCTTCCCGCATCCCAAGCAGGAGACCTGGGCTCTCCTTGCTTTAAAAAGCAGCGTGATTTAAACATTCACCTCCCGAGCCCTCTCTGAGCCCAGAGCAGGGCGCCCAGGGAGTGCGAGCAGCACACGCCATCTCACACCTGCACCTCCCTCCAGCCGCTCCGCATCAAGGCTCCCAGCCAGAGACAGCCCCCTCCTGAGTAGCCTGAGAAAAAGATAAATAATTTGAATACACAATCTTCAAAATGAAGCAAACAGCTCCATTTGAAATTACACCGAAGAGTATTTAATTTGCTTTTGGATGTGCAGCCTGAAACAAGCACTCTACCAGAGGAAGTGTGTTTATAATTTATTCAGCAGCCAGCGCATTTCAGAGTCTTTCAGAAGTCCTCACAAAGAATGCCACGCATAGGGGGGCAGGGGTATTCTATTTAGTTTTTATTTTTCTAAACAAAGTGAGCAGGGTCAACTCCAAATTTCTAAAGCATCTCAGAGGTACTCAGACTTTTAAAGGTCTCCAGAGATCGTATTCACACCTTTTCTTCCAATTTTGCTCATTTTGCTCTGCAAAAGAGATCCTTCCAACTTTGTTTTAAAAACAAAACAACGCAAACCTACCCGCTTTGCTTACAAACAGGCTCCAAAATGCCTTGTTTTTTCAGCGACAACAAAGAGCAAATCAACATCCCAGACTTTGAGCAACCTGGTCCAGCGGGAGGTGTCCCTGCCCAGGGCAGGGGGTTGGAACGAGGTGATCTTTAAGGTCCCTTCTAACCCGAACCATTCTATGATTCTATGACTTCTCTTTATTCCCAAACAATTCCATGTGAAAGTAATCTATTTTTTACTAATCGAGGCCAGGAGCTTAAAGCAGCGTGGATTGCGCGCACAGGCAAACAAAAACAGGTCAGTTTTATTTTTCCCCCCTTCTCCCTCTATCTGGATTTCAAATGAGCTCCCAGAGGTGGATGCAGTTTCATCTGAGGCTGAACGAAGCTGCATCGCTGGGTGCAGGAAAGTCCCCAAGCCCAGGAAGGCCTCCGGATGCACGGAGCAGGGTGGGATGTGCGGCATGGCCCGGACCTGCCGCCCCACACGTCCCTGCTGCCCCACACGTCCCTGCTGCCCCACAGTCCCCCGCAGCACTGCAGGGACAGGGCTGCAGCCAAACCTCCGGGCTTCCCAAACCCTTCGCCTTCCCCAGCAGAGAACCGAGAAAGAGACAAAGCATTTTGAAGATGCCTTAATTCAGAGCCATCCCAGAAATGGCTGGCAGGGACACACTGCACGATCATTTCAATCCGTGACCTATTTTAGATTAAGCTAAGCAGGTTCTCAACTCCCTTAGTCATTGACTCCTTGTTTAACTACCATCAGCATTTTACAAGCAGGCAGAGTTCCAGACAAAAGTCAGGCCCCCATCACGTCCAGTGCTCCTACAGACACAATCCCCTATTGAAAAGAGATGGATTAACCCAGGGAAAGCATATGGAGGCATCCCCTGTGGCTGTCTGGAGCTGTTACTGCACTTCTACGGTGGCCAGACCTCCCAGGGCAAGGGGTGAGATCACCAACTTGTCCAGCTATCAGAGGCACAGGAGGAACAAGGGATGAGGCTTAGCAATAAATCTGACCTGCAATTCATCTTTGTTTTACCAGCTTCTGGCAAACAGCCTCCAATGTTGTAACCATGACTTCAGCCCTTTGCTTCACTAGAATAAAGTCTACTGCTGAACAGAGACCCCACTGATTTCCTCCAAGCAATGCACAAAACTACACCAGCCACTCTTTCCAACGGATCTGGGTATCTGCAACGCCAAGTGGGACCGCAAGGGTCTCCATTTGGAGAGCTCAGGGATGCTCATGTGATGGGGAATGGGAAAAATCTCCCCTTCAACTCCCTGACCTGAAAGGCAAGTAGTGGGGAAAAAACCTGCAGCAGCGCAGGCAAACCCAAGCTGTCCCAAGGGTATGAGCCTGCCAAAGCAGTCTCCTCACTGGACATGCAGTCTGTTGAGCCCTCAGAGCAGCAGGATCCATACAGCTGGGCTGTTCACAACTGCTTGCCAACAAGGAATTTGTAACCCAGGGCAGGAAAGGGCCCCCAGGAGGTGAGACAGTCACAGCCACTACCACCACACTGGAGAGGGCAGAAAACATCCAGATGTTCCCACTGATTCTCCCCAGGCTCAGGGACCAGATCCCTCTGGCTACATCTCCAGCTTCAAACAATCAAGTATCACCAACAGTTCTGGTTCCTAGGGTCAGCTCACACTCACAGAGCTGCGCACAGGCACGGAGCATCCTCCCGCTCAGGGAGAGCGAGCAGAAATACCGCTGCTGCCCACCTGACCCGGGAAAGCAGCTTAGGGGTAAGCACAGAGATGAGAGAAGCAGGGCAGGGGCCAGCACACCAGAATTAGCTGCCCAACGGAAAGGGGATTACACGCTCTGGCATGTCCTGGGGGCAAGCCAGGGCTGGCAGGCAAGAGCCGGTGGGGGACGGGAAGAGTAAAGAAGCCAGGGCTGGGCTGGCCGGGTGGGAGGCTGGGGGTGACGGGGCTCTGCAGCATCATCCCAGCGCGGATGCTGCTGGCAGGTGGCAGCTGCTGCAAAGGGATCAGTGCAAAGGGGAGGACCCAGGCCATGCCCGGAGCACGGCCCAGAAGGGCATCTGCAATCGCCAGGGGAAGCCACCACCATTGTTTATGGTACCCGGAGGTCAGCGGGGTGCTCAGGGAGCTGAGGAGGGCACGGGAGGGCGTACGACCTGCAGAGACGGTTGTAAGCCCAGCGATGACATGCAGCCACCGAGCAGCAGGGCAGCAGATGGCAGGATGGGAGCAAATAGGTTTTGCCAGAGGTTTCTGCGATGTGGGTTCTTCAGTGACCTACCCGCCCTCACCTGCGCGTCCCTCCTACTGCCCACCCAGCCCACACCCCCGCCAGCACACCAGCTCCCTGCGCGATGGTATCGTGATGGTGTCACGAGGCTGCACCCCCTCCCGCCAGGACGGTCTCTGCTGTCTCTGCCCCAAGCATCAGCCCCTGCTCTGCTGCAGAACTGCTTCCTAGCAAAGCAGAGGCAAAGTGATGGGCGATGCTGAGAAGCTATGCTCCACTCTCCTCCAAAAAACCCACGATACTGAGCCCAGGATGTGAAGAGGAGAAGGTGCCCATGCCCATGGCACAGGAGAGGAGCAGCCGACAGAACAGGGACTAGAGGCGAACGTGGAAGAGCTGCATTTACCAGCGATATCCCAACTCCGAAGCAGTGTGGATTGAAAAGAAATAGAGGCAAGAAATGTGACAGATTAATGGTCTAGAGCTGAAATATGAGATTAGAAATTTCAGAATATGCCTGCATATTCCAGGTGCTCTTTAAGTTTGTACAGTCTAGTTACTCTATTATGTAAAATTTAATTGCCTAAGAAATCCATATAGCTTCATGGTCTCAACAGCCAGAGCAAGAGTTTCTTTTTTTTGCAATCTTTATTCAGGTTGGTTTTAAAGATTGAAATATGAGCTCTCCTGGGTAACGGGAGTTTACTAAATGAAGTGCCACCGCTGGGCTGGGAGCAGAGAAGGACACAGGGCGGCAAGCAGGGTCCACACAGACAGGCTGCAGAGGGGCTGCAGGAGGGCTGTGGAGGGCGCAGAGCAGGCTTAGGATAATACACCCAAAACCAGCTACTGGGATTCAGCATGTCAAGACACAGGGGCCCGAGGAAGAGCTGAGCCGTTGCTCAGGCAGAAATGAGAAGGTTTGTTAAACCCTGGGCAACAGAGCTGGGCTGGCACTGCAGCAGGGCACCGGGCAAGCAGGAGGGTTCATAATGTAGCCCTCAAGGGCTTCTGCTGCTCTTCTGCTTCACCCCGTGCTGAGCAGGCACTCAGGGAGCACAGTCACCAACCCACAGACCGCGGATGGCCAGCACCACGCCATTCCTTCCCTCTGACTCTCCCGATGAGCAGCCTGGACAGAGGGATGGAGAGAGGGAGGCTCAGAGGCAGCGCGATTACAAAAGACTCCCTGACACCCGCTTTGAGGGCCAGCAGCACTTTCTGAGAAAAGCCCATCTCCTCCGACTGATCTGCAAGGACGAGGGGATCAGGGCTGATCCCGTACTGGGCAAAGAGCCCACTTGGATGGGGAGACGCTCCTCAGCAGGGGCTGGATGTGGATGGCTGTGAGCTGAGTCCAGGCGGCATCTCGCTCAGAGCCTCCCTTCTGCTCTTGGACCCCGGTGCTGGTGCCTACAGGGCAAGGCGGAAATGCAGCCCGGGATCTGCCAGACCTGAGGGCAAGTGAGCAGCTTCTGGAACATACCAGCGGCCAAGGAGAGAGAAATGAGGCACTGGCCTGTGGTCTGTGAGCCCAGCCCTTGCAGGGATCTCTCCAGGTGCAGCAGAGCTGCCCTCCCTTTATATATCTCCCTTGCTCTCACTCTCTTTGGAATAGGCTGCCCAGGGAGGGGGTGGAGTCACCATCCTTGAATGTGTTGAAGAGTCGTTTAGGTGTGGTGTTGGGGGATATGGTGTAGGGGAGAACTTTGTAGCGTGGGGTTGATGGTTGGACTTGATGATCCCAAGAGTCTTTTCCAACCTGAGTGATTCTATGATTCTATGATTCCCATCTTGCCCCATTCACAGCCCCTGCGAGCATCCGACCGGCTGTGGAATAACCAGCCGCTGAAAGGCAAGCCCTGAGCTGTGCTGCTCGGGAAATCTCGCCTGCAAAGCCATTCACGCCCCTCTTGAAGCTATCGGGCAGAGCCGGGCATGCTGCGGAGCGATAGCAGTGAGTAATCCCCTCAACGGACACTCAGCCTTGCAGAAGCAGAGCAACCAACAAAGGGATATTTAAGGTTGCTACTGAGCACTTAATATAGCTTATATTTACAGCTTAATGGCTTTTCAGCATCACTAACTTCCATTCCAACAAAAAGACTTCTACTGTATTGCCTCAGCTTAAGTGCCAACTACATCTTCACATTAATAAATATTTTAAAACAGTGGAACTCTAAACTCCTCTGGCACAGAGCCGGCATCTGCTCAGCTGGAGTTTGCATTTGCACATGAGAGAAAACAGACGGAAAAATACCTTCCAGATACCCAGGACCACAACAGCAAGGAACCTCTCCAGCCCTACGCCAAGTACCCCTGCCTGGGGGAGAGCTGCCTCCCCTCTCCTCCACCCCCAGGGCAGTGGCCACAGGGGCTCCCATGGCCCCTGCAAGCCACCTCCTCCTCTGAGGGATGCATCTGGACACCAGGCTGGCACAGAGGGCAAACCAGGCTCTGTGGGCACATCCTCTCCTACGAAGACAGGCTGAGAGAGTTGTGGGGGTTCAGCGTGGAGAAGAGCGGGCTCCAGGGAGAACTTCGAGCCCCTTCCAGTCCTAAAGGGGCTCCAGGAAAGCTGGGGAGGGACTCTGGATCAGGGAGGGAAGCCACGGGATGAGGGGGATGAAAGAAGGGAGATTTAATTAGATATTAGGAGGAAATATTCACTGTGAGGGTGGTGAGCCCCTGGCCCAGGTTGCCCAGAGAAGCCGTGGCTGCCCCATCCCTGGAGGGGTTCAAGGCCAGGTTGGACGGGGCTTGGAGCAACCTGGGCTGGTGGGAGGTGTCCCTGCCCAGGGCAGGGGGTGGCACTGGGTGGGCTTTAAGGTCTCTTCCAACCTAAACCATTCTGTGATTCTATGATCCCTTCCCAGGGATGTTTCCCGGGACTCACCCCTGAGCTGATGGGACCAAGCCCTAATCCCTGTCCCCCAGGTGCCCCTCAAATATCCCCTTCCCCCATTGCACCCCTACATCCCACACCCTTTCACGCCTGAGCCCTGGGTGCTGTTACCTGCAGGGGGAGGCCCATCTGTGCAGTACCTCCCAACTTTTACATGCACCCCAAAGCCTCTTCCCCTCACTGATGAGTCCAACAGATTCAGGACACAGAGCAGCCACACTGGCATAACAAGGAAAGCTTTGAGCAGAAGACAGGCAGAATTAGCTCCAGAAAAAAGATTTAGCTCTGTCTTTGCTCAAGCCTGAGGGACGTCACAAAACGAGCAGGAGATGGTGACACTGGGGGATTGTGTGGAATGGACATTCATGAAGTTATGGACCATCTGAGACCTTCCAGCTTCTGACCATGAAGAAGGCCCAGCACATGCCTGCATCAGCACGAATTCGCAGTGTGCAAGAAGCAATCCACATCACAGAGAGTCATACCCACATGAACTGCTGTCCATGCAGAGGAGAGGGAGCCAAAAATCAGATGAGCAGGTCCTAGGAAGATATGCACATTGTCCGTCAGAGACCAGGTTGAGAAGAGGACCCGAACCACAGTCGTCAGAGTGCCCTTCTCACAAGGCTCTGTCCAAGACTCTCCCATAGACATTGCTCCACAAGGTCTGGATCTTCCCATAGAAAGGTCTCAGAGTGCAGAGTTAGCACTGGTTTAGCAGGTGGGCTGCACTGGTAGCGCTGGTCCAGGCCACCACAGACTGCACTGCAAGGCTTGGGACAGGGTTACGGGCAGGAACATGGTCCCACTTGCCAAACCACAACACTCAGAGAGGCTCATCATGCACTGCCCCACCTTCACGGCTGACAGGTGGGTCATCTGAGGGTGCTGTTCCTCATAAAGCTCCTTCCTGAGAGCACTGAGGCAATTTATCTCAGGGAACTAGAAGAAAAGACAGAATGCAGCAAGATGGACCTGCTGAGGGCCGGTACAGGTCCTTTCTGCAGCTCTGGAAGTCCAGTCTGCAGTTCATGCATCACCTTAGCTGTAATATGGGTCTGTGGCCATGGGGCACTCTCCACCAGTGTCCCTCCAGGACAGGATGGGGCTTGGCTCAGTCCTCAGGTGAGCAGGGTTCTCTCAGGCAGACAAGTGCTGTGACTTCAAAACCCTGATAGATGCAAGGAGAAATCTGCAAAGACAGTCATAGTCTAAAGGCCATCCAGGCTCAGGGAATAATTTCTAAGAAGCCAGGGGAACATTAGCAATGAGCCACCACTGTTTAGAAAGACTGGCAAGCAAGACCTGCTCAGCCATCCCAGCTGCATCAGCCAGAGGACTTGAGGGCCTTGGCCCCATCACTGCAGATGTCCACTGAGCCTTCTGCTGCCAGCCACAACACTCAGCTGCTGGCCTCTAGCCATGGGCTGCCTGCAGCAAGGTGTCCCAGAACTGTCTTCAAGCTAGCTAAGATATTAATGGAGCCATGTAGAAAGGCACGATGTCCCTCCTGGCTTAACTGAGACCACGATCGGGAGTTCAGGCACTTCCAGTAGGGCCCTTGAACCACACTGGAGGGTGATTCTCCCACAGTGACAAAGCTGCCAAGGAACAGCCCCAGTGGGGACCAGCAGGGACTAGGAAGGGATCCTTGTGCATGTTACAGGCTCTGCTGCTCCACAGACACACTCCCCCTCGTCAGCTTGAGATGCCCTGCTCCTCCAGAGTCCTCCCATTACACAAGCGAAGCAAGCTCTCACACATCAAGGTCCTGTGGACCACGGAGCTGGGCTGTGCTGAGGAGTCCACCCTCTCCCTGCTATTCAACACAAATTCCTGCATGGCCTCCTCAGCCAGGAGTGAGCCCATCCCATGCTAACCACGACGGTCTTTTCAAATATAAAGCTCCTGCCGCAAACTCATCCTTTGGCTCGCAGCGGGGGATCCCACTGGAGAGGGCAGCAGCAGAGGTACCGCTTTCATGTGCAGCAATAGGATGGGGGGCTTGTGTCCCCTCCGAGGGACCTAATTGCACAAGTCTCACACACACACACGCTCCTCTGCGAACCCAGCAAGCAAAGCCACGGCTGAGAATAGCAAGCATATATCAAGCACAAGCTGGGTCACCTCTGCTTTTAATTGTCTGGATGGTTTGGTACAGGAGGGAGGCAAAAAAAACTCCGAACCCACTTTGCTCTCAAGGATCCAGCTCTGCAAACGGCATTATGCCTCGGTTTGTATAGGAAATTTTACAAAGCTCAGTTGAAGGAAAACCTTGACTTGTACAGTGAGAGATAAAAATCCTTAGCGTTCACAAATGAATGTACCCATCTGCTGTGCGCCGTATTATCTCTCTCAAAAAGAAAAAAATAAAAAGGAAAGAAAGAAAGGAAAAAGAGAAAAAAGTGAATTGAACTTTGGATGCTTTTCATTTCCCTACAATGTGCAGCAAACTGTGATTCCTATTCATTAAGAGAGAAGACTGACATTCATTATAGTGTGCATTAAATTCCTCATTCTTCTTCTACCCTCAAAATTAGTCTACAGAGGGTAGTAACTAGTAATTTCTATATTGAATTTCTAGTAACTACAGTGGGTTTTTTCTTCCAAATAAGCAAGGCAATTATAATAAGACACACTTCTTCCTAAAATGGTAAAACAGGCAGTGCCATTTGAAATCTCTGTTGCTTTCCTTTACAGCTGCAGCTAAACACGTGCACAAGCAGCTCACATGTTAGCTCCTGAGTGAATTCAGGAAGAAACGCCGATACCCCAGAGCACGGGCAGCTCTGCTGCAGTTGCAGCTCTCACCCAAAATGTCTTCCAGCTCTGGATGCGTGCGACCGCGAAATATTGTCAAATGTGGGAGACCCATCAGTCCCGCTGTGCACGCATGGGCTGTGGCAGGGAAGGCACAAATGTGCCCATACCTGCACCGCAGGAAGCAAGAACTTCCAGCCGCGCTTCCTGCAGAGGAGCCTCTGCACGGATGAGCCAGGAGTTGCCTCCCCCATCACCTCTCCTTCCTCAGGCGAATGCCAGCAGAATGAGTCCATTCATGATGCCCTCACTGCTGGCCAAACACTGCCAGCTCACGAGTACAACAGCAGACACATCAGCCCGCTCTCCTCCCTGCCCAGAAGCAGGGTGCTCGCAAGGACCCCCCAGAATCATGGTCCAAACCCAGCTCCAGCCACCGTCTCCTTGACTGCAGGTGGGTTACCCCGCTCCCCCCAGGACTGGACCGTCTCACGCATAGCTTAGCCACCACTGAGGTCCCTTGTCTCTGGAGCTGCGAGGGAGATCTGTGGCAATTCAGATGAATGTGATCTTAGCAGTGCCATAAGGATAAGCAATTAGCGTTTGTGGTTTTAACTAAGCAGCCCCATCCCTCCTCAGACAGCAGGGGACCTACAGACGTTACAGACAGATCAGATATCACATGGCAGACATGGAGAAGCAGACTGTCTCCGGAGCCAAGCAAAGCAGCAGGAGGAAGACGGGAACCAGGACAGACACCCCTTTGTCCCCGCAGCCCACAGCTTCTGATGCTGGATGCATGTCCAAGAAACCATCGTGGCCTGTACAGGCTTCCCTGGTGGCAGGGCCAACCTCCAAGGGTGCATGGAGGGTCACCCACCTCCTGTGCAGATTTTTTTAGGCAGCCCAGGGAGCAAAGCACATTGGATGGAGAGCCTCTGGCCCTGCACAAGGTCTGGCTCCTTTCGCCTTGCTCTGGAGGACACCCAGCCCCTCCTGCCAGCCCGAGGAACATCCAGGAGGCAAAAATCTCCAGCCTGTGCGTCCTCCTCTGTCCCAGTTTTGACAGCACAGCTCCACTGCCCCAGCACCCCTCAAACAGCCCCTGGGCTGCAGCTGGAACGAGAGCTCTGCCCGTCTGCCCGGCTGGCCATAGCTCGCCCAAGTGACTCCTTAGCAGGGCAGACGGTGGGAGCATTTCGCAGGTCTGGGGCACTGCAGTAACCTGACAGGGATCTCTGAAAGACCCATTGGCACTTGCAGCCCCATGCAAAACCCTCTGCCACCACCCGTCCAGCCCGTCGATGCTGCAGCGGGCGCACCCCAGCCACAGCACAGCTTTCAAGCAGAGTGGGCGCCCCAGTCTTGGGTCACCGAAACTGGACCTGGCACCCTCCCTGGAAAGGGGGTGACAACAGATAGTGGTGCTGGAAACCTTTAGCATAGGTACCCAAGGAGGCGGGCTAGGGTCTCCTTGCTGGGGGCAGGAACACGGCCATTTAGCGTGTTGGACAGTTGCCTCGGGAGCAGCTGGGCACAGCTGGAGACGTACATGTGAGTGCCATCACCCCACGAACCCCCCTGCTCCTTTCCAACCCGCCCGCTCTCTGTCTAGACAGCGCAGCCTGAAACCAGACAGGCTTTTTCTACAGAGACACAGCAATTGTATGTATTTTGCTATTTTCAGGCCAGACTCCAAGGTCCCAACCTCTGTCGCGAAGGGACAAACTCGAGGCCGTCAGAGCTGCCCAGCAAGGCGCCGTGGGGCCAGGAGACCTGGCAGCTCAACACGTGCTCACCCAGGACAGGGCATGGTCAGGAGAGGGAGCAGGTGCCAGGAAGGGACATCGAAGGACACGATGGGTTTATAAGGGGCTGAACAGTCTGCCCGCACAGACCGCAGGAGATGGATCAGTATTTCTGCCCCAGGGCAGGTGGAGAATAGAGTCTGTTATAGAAACCACCTGTCTGAAGCATGTCAGGGATTTAAGATGCTATCTGAGGATTATTTAGATTTTGCATCTTTGCCTGGTGAGTTCTCCTTTAGCCCTGCTGATTTGTGAGCGCAGCACCCAGACACTTGTGACACACATCGCCTCATCAACCCTCACTGACACAAATTGGGAGCACCGCAGGGAGCGAAAGGCAGTTTGGACAAGGCATGCTTCAGGATGGGCTCAAACGCCACGTTATCAGGATCAGCCGAGTAATAAACCTCGCCAGGGACATTCAGACCTCTGAACCCACTGAGCAAGGGACACAACTGCCTTCTTGCCCCTGAAGAAACCACACCATCAGTGCCAACTTGAGATAGCTTTATTAAAAGCAGGCTGCGTGCTTTTGCTGGTTTCACTCCCACCCAGTAGTAATGCTATGTCCCTCCTAGCTATTGCCTTTGGTGTCCTAAAGACAGCAGAGACCAGGAAAGCCCAGCCCATCTGGTAGAAGAGCAACATGGAGAAGAGGGGCAGAGGAGCAGAGGAGTAGGTCTGACTTGGTCTGACACTTCTCCCCAAGGTACGGGCACAGTAATGTGAACGGAAATGCTACGTCCCCAGAAGTGGGTGACACCAGCACAGCATCCATGTCTGGGAGAGGAAATGCTTCCTGAAATGGAAATATTCCTCAGTGAGCTATTGCAAAAAGATCTGGAGACAAAGGAAACCGCTCCATGTCACTCAGAAAGCCTGTGGGCCTTCCTTGCCAGCTCCCAGAGGACAAGCGGATGATAAAGCCCCTGTTCTCAGGACCTAAGTTCCCTGAAAGGGCAACCTATGGGATTTCCTTGATACCTTCCGTCTTCAAGTAGGGGAATTTTCTCCATAACTTTCCACTACAGCTCAGGACTTGAGTTCCCCATCCAGGAACCCATCTCCTTCTTGCATCTGTGTATTAACCACAGCTGCAGCTCAAACCCCAATGCCCTTTCTCTTTAGGCAAGTGAGGACTCCCTTTCTGAGAGGCGATTTTTCATCAGAAAATGTGAATATGGCGTAAGCTCCATATATTAGTGCTAGTTTCAAGAAAACTTGACCAGGAAGGGGTGTATCTGGACCAGGAAGGTACTTCTGGTCATGGAGAACGCAAAGTCCAAAGTTGCCCTAATGGTTAAGGCATTCACCCAGGCTTTGGGCCAGTTCAGAGCCCAGTCTACCAGCGGGGTCAGAAGCATGCTCCTCGCAAGCCATTGCTGTGAGGTGGTAACGCGCTAACCCCTATCTCCACTTTTACACTCTGTGTAAATAATCCAGCATCTTCCAGCCCAGAATGCCTGCGCAGCCTTGGGCCGGGCTGCCGCTTCTGGCCATGTTTGGTCCGGGGCCCTCTTCTTGCCCCAGGGCTTGAGCCAGCATCCCTCGGGTGACACCCCGCATTGGCCATACCCCCTCAGGTTGCACAGAGCAGGGAAACCCATCCCTGCACTGCTCTCATCTGCCCTTCCACATCGCCGAGACCAAGACTGTGATGCTTTCTCTGTCCCCAGGCAGCCGCAGGGAGACGTGGCAACGCCAAGGGCTCTGGCAGGAGCTTGATCCCTCAGCTCCCAGCTGTGAGATGAGCATCTTGCCTGAGCAGAGCCCGCCCCGGCTCCCTGTGCCATGCCGTGCTCCTGGGGGATGAGGACTGAGCGGGCAGCATCCTCCCCACCGCCTCCCCGTCCTGCCTTTCCCTCCAGTGCTCACAGCCCTTCTCCTGCAGGCCGCTGTGTTTATTGTTTATTAATTAAGGAGATTTTATTACACCTTGTGATGGATTTGTAATGGCTCTTATCTGAATTTACAGAGAGATGCAGAATACATAGCAGAGCTTCCACATTCTCTTAATTAGCACCCAAGCAAATAAGAGCACGGTAGATCTGGAGATCTTTAGGGCCTCACGCTCCCCTTGTCAGAGCCACTGGAGATGCGAGTGTAATTTCAAACAGTTAAGGCTACTTGGAAGGGCACCTCCAAGGTATTTGTCATCACTTTCAAAACCCTTATTTACTCTCTGCTGTTTCCAAAAACCCCTCTGGGAGCTGGGAAATGAATCTATTTTCCTATTGAAACCCATCACATGGACATCCTGCTTTGCTATTTTTAGGGATGCCTGTGAAGGCAGGCTGCGCTCTGCTCTGTTATTTCAGGGTCTCGCTTGCCTGGAGCTGCCCATGCTGGCTGTTATCGGAGGGTCCTGGAGGAGAGCCCAGCTGCACACCTTGGCTTGTTCTCTGAGAGCTCCTGCTCTGCTGACCCTGAAGCATTTGTCCTAAACAAAGACAGATCTGTACTGGCAACTGTAATAACTCTGCAAAAAGCTGCAGGGAACATTCTGCACCAGGGCCACACAACCAGAGCCATTCACAACGCTCTTCAGGTGTCTTCCGCCTCCCCAAAGCCACACTTGAAGCTGGCGCAGCCCACATAGGTATGGTGGAAATGCTGCAGAGACAGACATATCCCCTCTGGCAGGAGCTCATAAAAGCAAGAGATCTGATGTGGCAAGAAAGGCCTTGGCGTGGATGGTCCAGCAACCAGAGCAAAGCCCTCTATGGATGTTGATACAGTCTTTGGTTATTCACCTGTGCTGAAATCCATCTGCGCAGTCCCTCCTGCCCACGCTGTAATCACACCTGTGCTGTGCTCCATCGGTACCTACCAGGGGCAGCCTGTAAACTCAACCCTTCATCTTTG
Source organism: Dromas ardeola (assembly GCA_013398915.1). Classification (NCBI taxonomy): domain Eukaryota; kingdom Metazoa; phylum Chordata; class Aves; order Charadriiformes; family Dromadidae; genus Dromas; species Dromas ardeola. The sequence goes on along the minus strand of VYZM01008541.1, from coordinate 244,762 downwards.
TGTCCGGCCTTGGAGCTAGGATGGTCCGATCAGTCACTGCTAGCTTTGACAGCTGGGATTCCCGTCAGCTCTTCATCTGCCACACATTCAACCAAACGGGGAGCTCCCTCCTGCCACAGCAGCATCGTCTGGATCCGACCCTGCAGGCGCTGCCCTCCCCGCAGGCAGAGCAGCCCTCCCCGGCTCTGGCTGCCGGCAGCCGCTCTGCCGCTGTGAGATGTGTCACTGCTGACAGATCCCCCGCCCAACACCCGGCCACCGAGACATAATCCTCCCGACGTCACTCAGGAGCCAGCTCAAGTCACCAAAACGTGTTCCACCCATCACATCACATCGGTTCTGGGTGGCTTCTGCTGACAGCAAGACAGGGCACTGAGCTCCCAGCGCTTCCAGAGCACAGAGCTCCTGCTGGCAGGGAGCACCTGAAGACTCCCTGGAGGACCCCACTCCCCATGCTGTGGGCCAGCCAGATGCATCCCCCAGAGACAGAGCCTATGCCACCGATGCCCACTCCCCTCCCGAGACCAGGCAGTCCCAGCTTGATGCCCTGAGTGACATTTCCCAGGAAAAGAACAGCACAGTAAATTCAAAGGTTAAATTTGCATATTTCCCGGTGCTGCTCTGAAGACCCAGACAGTTGCTTGGGATGAACTGCTGCCAACCTGCTCCACAGGGAGCACAAGCACCCTGTGCCCACCAGGGCTGAGGGACCCATTTGGGTGGCACCACGCAACTTCTCCACAGTGGTCTCTCATTCTGAGAGGGAGCAAACCAAAGGACCACAAGTAGTGGAGGGACGAAGCTTTGGCCACGCATCTGTGGAGCAGCTGAGGGCACCAAGGAGGAAGCCAGCGTTACCTCCATTACCCCATCTGAGGAACAGCCAGGACTGGATGCACCCTGGGAAGAAGCAGTGGAGGCACTTCTGTGTTAACTAGCACAACATCTGCTTTCAACAGTGTGCCTGGGACTGTATCGCTCCAATAATGTGCCCAGGGAGGCCACAGAGTCTCCACAAAAAGCTCCAAAGGCCACCAGCTCAGCAAAATGATGCACATTAAGTACTCTTCAGTGTGTGTGCAGAAGGACTGTTACAAATTCAAATGAACAAGCCGGGAGTGAATCACCCGGCGGGGAAGGGTTGGCGTCAGCTACACAGAAGCAAAGCAGCATCCAGGGAGGGCTCTTGGTGGGAGAGGGCTCGGGCTCAGCCACAAGCTAGTAAAACACAGGGAGAAACTCTTCGGCAGCAGACATGGTGGGAGAAACAGCGGGGCTGCCCTGGAGCGTGGGCACAGGACCAGCCTGCAGCACCAGTCTCCCAGCTCGGCAGTGCCGTGCAAGCTCAGTGTCAGTCCTTTGGGAATGCTGGGCAGTACACCTCCACCATTGCTAAACATGGATTCGATATTCACCTTTACCTACCACCTTTTGTTTCCCCAGCCTTGTTCCTCCTCCTCCAGATGTTTGTGTTATGCTTGGAGAATAACCCGCTCTCTCACCTCCTTAGCAAGAAACCATGGTGGCAATGCTTGAGAGGGAGCAGGTCGCGAGGTGCCACCTGCACCCGCAGCTGCTGGGCGAGGAGAAAACAGGGTGCAAAGAGGGGCAGCGCGGAAGCTGGAGGTACCAGCTGCTGGTTTTCCAGAAGGAGCTACTCTGGCAGGCACGGGTGATGAGCCCCCTTTGCATTCCCTAAGGCAGCAGGGCTGTCTCAAAGCCCCAGCTCTCCTCCATCCCTGCAGGTTGGCATTGCTGGATGTTTTCCTGGACATATAAATACGTGGCCCTTGCTGCACCTTCCGTGGACTTTCAGCAAGACCCTGTGGGAGGCAGCTCCGGAGGACTCTCCTGCTAGCGAAACACTCCCCTCCTACGCTTTTCAGCGTGTTGCCATCTGGCTGTTGTATCAGCAGCAACAGCCAAGCTATCATTCCGTGCCATTTGTCACCGTGCTTTCTCCTCTGTACTGGCCCATCTTTTCCGTTTCTCTTTGACATCAAGTAGCTCCAGCCCCTTTGAGCTCTCTTCATGTCAAACTCTCTTTGTGTCCTCAGTAAATTAGGTCTTTTTAGAAAGAAGGGGGTGGAAGGAACCCTGATTCTCCAAGGGAGGAGGCACCACTGATTTACGTACAGACCTTCCCTTCTCTCCTCATCCAGTTTTTATCCCCCTTCCCACATTCTTCCGTTCCTGCTGCCAGAGCCCCACACGGAGATGCGCACCGGGCTCCCAGTGGAGCCCAGCACGCAGGTGACGACAGGGACCACCGCTCTGCTTTTGCGCTTTTCTCAGGGCTGAGTCTGTGCCTCATCAGCTCCAAAACCATCAGATCGCACGGGGCTTAGACCCCGCAATGCACAGCAATGCTGAGCGCTGCCCAGAGGCTTTGCGGAGCCTGTCATTAGCCTGTATTCAGCATAGACAGTTGTCTGATTATTTTTGTTCTGTGTCTCTGATCTTCCCGTCTCTTTTTGGGTGACAAACAAGCTGCAGCCCCTTCCCCTTCACAAGCCACGTGCTCATTCCATGATCATTTTCACCCCTGTCCCATGGCAGAAACAACACCAGCCCCTCGTGCAGCAGTCACCATGCCCTGCTTGCGTGACCAAATGCACGTACGGCCTCTGCTCACACACCCCATACGCGTGCACAGTATCATGCATCCAGGCGTGTCCGCGCTCTGTGGTGGGCATTTTGGTCTTACAACAATGGACACAGCCTCGCAATCCAAAAATGCCTGGGGGGCTGCTGCAAGGCTGCACGAGCGTGCACTTGGCCCGAACCATGATGCCCATCACCTCGTCCTTCCCGAGCATGGGAGGGTTGGGGGAAGCAGGAGGAGGAGCTGGGGATGATGCGAGCTCCAGCCTGAGCCAAAGGTGGATCAATGCTCTTTCACAGGAGCTGTTGGGGTGCACTTGCAAACACTCTTCATCTCCTTTTCCTCTCTGTCGATTTTGACACTCACAATGAGGTGCAATTTTCCTTACCGTGTCATTTAGCTCCCATCATACTGAGAGATTCCTGTGCCATTATAGCCCTGTCTCCCATTATCACTTCCCACGTCTCCTGGTGCCAGGTGTCAGGCTCATTCCTTTAATTCACAGGATCTCTGCATTTCAGAGAGAGACAGTAAATGCCTGCTCTGCTCCAGCCTTGCATGCAGGGAGAGCTTGCATGTCTTTTTTAGGAGTCCAGCGCTGCCTTCCCCAGGCTCAGAGCAACAGGACCCGGTCCCTGCAGCACTGCCAGTTTGCCCCATCTCCTCCCCTGGGATGCTCAGTCTGCACTGTCTCTAATGAATGCAGGGGGGGTGGGGACAGGCAGGGACAGGCAGACATGACGACTGTCACCCTCCTCTCCAGACAGAAGGACAACAATATGCTGATGAGGATTTATCAGGAAGGGGCCACATGTCTCGGTCACACACAGGGGCAGTGGAAGCTGCTGGCCCGTGGCCTCTGTTTGTCACCCACTAAATCATTTGGCTGACAGCAGGCCACCGGCAGAGCTGGACCTCGTGGCCCAGGGAAGGTGGCCCCGTGCTCTGCTCGCTGGCCCGTCCGCCGTCTGCATTGCAGCAGACAGCAGCAGATGCCTGAGCTCAGCTACGCCCCTCTCCCACCGGCTCACAGGGAGCGGAGCAAACCCCATGCTCATCACCGGGTTTTTCAGGACCTTGACATCGGCAGTTTCCCCTCACTGAGCCCACGCCTTTGCCGGGTGGCTTCATGAGCAGGAAACAGGGCACAAATGTCCATGGCAAGGACGTCATGCTCAGATGAGCGGCAGCGAAGCCTTCATTTTAGGAAAAGAGGAGCAAGCTAGAACGGCTCAGAAACCCAGACAAAACCCACACAGCTCAAACACTTCCCGCGGGTCCACCTCAGCTGCAGCAGGAGGAGGAAAGAAGGTGCAGGCAGGGAAAGGAGTCCACAGCACACAGCTCTGCCTTGGCTGGCACACACTGGGTGTTTGCCAATAAACAAACTCAAAAGGCAGGCACAAGTACGTCAGAGGGCTGGGATCCCCCTCCAGCACCGAAGGCAGAGACCGTGCAGTGCAGGGAGTCCCGGGGAGCTCAGTGCCTGCCAGTCCTGCAGCCCATCCATCACTGTGCAATCCCGAGACATTTCATGTAACGCTACGCAAGTGGCAAGGCTGGAGCAGGCAAAGTCTGTTCTGGGGGATCCTCATGACAATAAAAACATGCCTGGCACACCTGGGTGAGAGGCAAGCCCAGCTCTAACACCCATGCAACACTCACCGTGCCAACCTGTCACCAACTCACGCATGCAGCGACACGCCGTTGGTCCCTTCCCCACGTGCTGGCTCCCAGCAGCAACATACCGGCTGCCGCCTCTCCCAAGGGAGAGCCAATTCCCCGTCCATCCGATGGGAGAGCGCCAAAGGGCTTCTCCACCTGCTTCCCCGTGCAGGCTGCACCCACAGATACCTCTTCTCCATCAAAAGCAGCGTGTGCGAACGCCCCAGGGGGACCCAGGTCAATCTCTCCCAAGCTCCTACTACATCCAAGGTCCTCAGGAAATGACCATGCAAACAGCTTTGAAGAAGACTTTGTCCCCGCAGCCCAGCTGGCCACCCAGGCACTTAGGATTAATTGTAAGCCTAGCAAAATACTAGGAAAGCCAAAAATAAATACAGTGAAAGAAGAGCATTTCCCACTGGAAAGCCATGTCCAAGGGAAGTCAGTCTCTTCTGGGCTGGCTCCCAGAAGGCAGCTCAGATTCATTTATTGTGCCACTCGTATAAATGTCTCTCTTTGGCTGTGCTGCTCCCTTGTGCTGCCTTCCAACCTGGGTGAAAAAGGGCCCGTTATTCAGGCACAACACCATCCCTCGGGCAGGAACGCAGTGCCCGGGCAGACACATTGCTGCCTAGCATCCCCAGCTCCACACAGAGCCCCTTCCCAGGGCCCGGGAACACCCTCCGCTGCACACAGGGGAGGATGCAGCCTCGGGAAAGCCGGAATAGTGCTCGCTGGGGACGTCTTTCCCTTGGAGCAGAGCCAGTGCCCCAGCAGCAAATGGCATGTTGTGTTGGAAATGACTCTTCCTAACAGACTGGGAGAGACAGCTCATCTCTCTCGTGGGTAACATCCAACCCAAAGATGTTACCTCTTCCAGTCTCAGGAGCATGGCACAGGGCCTCGGCCAGGCTCTGCCTCCGAGCCCCAGCTGAAGTCTCACTTCACCGCACGATGTCAGATACAGAGGGTTAAAGGTGACACGACAAAGCCTGCAAGAGCTGACACCCCCACAATGCCCTGACAGGCATGGCTGGCAGAATCCCTTTGCTCTCTGCTAACGCTCTCTCACCCAGAGGGCCCAAAATTCATTTTGTGGATTGAAATTGAACCAGCCAAGCGAGGGATTTGGCAGCTGTCAGTCTCCGACGAGGAGCGCAGATGTGGGGGAGCAGGGGCTGGGCTGGAGCCGTGCAGCCCACCAGCCTGGGCAGCTGCCCAGGGACTTCCCAACCGCCCCACGGGCACGTCCCACACCACGGGCACGGACAGCAGCGCCAGCACGCTGCCTTCACACACCAAATCCCATGGTCTATGGAAAGAGGTGGGCTGCTCTGCAGACATTGACATGCTCCATGGACATCCCAGAGACAGAGTTAGAGAGGAGCAGGACCAGGGCAAAAAGGGTGACATCAGGAGTCAGGCAATGCCCTCCTGTAAGGCAATGCCTGCCTGCAGCAGATGACACCTGAGCAGCAAAGGGGCTCATCCCTGATGCTCAGCCCAGGGACATCCCTGCCCCGAGTTTGGGTGACAGCAGATCTCAGCCTGCTCCCGTTGCCAGTCCCCCTCCTGCCTCACATCTGGCAGCAGCTGCTCCCCCAGCCCATGGGTGGTGGTGGACAGAGAGCAGGTCCAAGAGGCCACCTCCACGTCCAGCTTCCTCGTGGCAGAGCAGTCTCCCTCCATCCATCACTGTGCGTGTGGTTAATGCTACTGCGCAGGACTGTGAGCTGCTGTAATTACCATTATTAATTCCCCCCTCCCTTCAGGATGTATTAGCTGCAAATTGAGAAAAGAGGGAGGGGGAGAAGTCCCTGGACTTGACAAATCAGCGGCTGACAAAGAACCGACATCTGCACTTCAGTGTGTGCAGGACGCAGCCCCACAGTGTGCCCAGCACCCCTCTCCCTCCCACCAGTGCCACCCTCGCCGCATCCCCCCAACTCCCACCCGCCTCGAGGAAGCAGACCCTTGTTAGCAAAGGCCGAGGGACTTGGCTGCTCTCAGTTAACACCGCTTCTGCCCAAACCAAGCCAAACGGTGACTGCACGGGCATCCAGGAACGGAAACAATGCCCCGAACGCAGCTGGCACAATGCATTTCGAAGTCACGGAGGGGCTTGTGTTTGCGGTTGCAGCCACGCCGCTTTAAGGAAAGGGCTGAATTCAAACCAAGTTCGTTAAGCGGGGGCAAACCTCAGCTAGTTTCATCTTCACCTGAGTTAAAGCCAGACTAGATGAAGGTGAGTGGGGACAGAATTAAACAAACCTGTGATATGAGTGCCTGCAGGGCCCTGAAGCAATTGGCCTTCATGGTGGCCAGGGTCTCCACTGAGGTCCCAGCCCTGCTGTTAGCAGAAGAGCCAGAGGAAGCCATCCCATCTGAGCCTATGGAATGAAAGCTGCCGAATCTCTTTCAGTCCTAGGACACTGAAGACCTTCCTCCTGCCATTTCCAAAGCACCTCCTGCCTGGGCGCAGAGGTGGATGTGCAGATGTTCAGGGCTGCAGCTCCTCGCAAGCCCAGGGCAGCAGCAGGAGACACCACACTCCCAGAGCGAGCCCCTGTGCTAACACTCGGTGCTATCACTCCTGGCAGCAAAAGTGGCCTGATGGAAGAGGAGGGAAGACTACCGCCAGCTTGAAGCCTGCTGGTTCTTGCAAAAAGCCTGCTGACCTGCACAGGAGGACAGAGTGCTGGCGGTAAAACCAGAGAGGCTTCACGTCACCTGAGACAAATGTCTCCAAAGCGCCCTCCGGACCAGGACAGGGATGCTCTTGTGTCGCACGGAGAGAGGCGGTGAGCAGTACATAGGAGCCCCCATCGCATTATCCACCTGACAAACCCGGCCGCTGTCAAATTGTGTGGATGCTGTGAACAAGAAGAGCGTTCGCGGCACACAGACTACTGCCTTTTCTCTGAAGGGAAAGGGACAGACAGCCCTCTAGTGTAAAGCCAACGCTAACCGTGTTTGCACGGGCATGGAAAGCATTAATCACAGCCAGATCCACACTGGACGCCGGCGCTTAGCAAGGGACCTGTGCCCAGGGAGAGGGTTTGCTTCCCAGCTGCAACTGCCCACCACCCCTCAAAACATGCTGAGGCCATGGAGATGTGCAAGTCCTAAAGGTCCCGGTGGCTTTCAGGTGACCATTTTTCTCTGCAGAGACAAATACAATGCTAAGAAACTCAGAATTTGCTCTCAGGGTTTCAAAAGATGCCTTTTGTCAGAGGAGGGTACGTAGCCTTCACAGCCTGGCACCAGCACTCGCAAAAGGCTTCTGAAATCCCGACTTGTCCGGCAGCTGATGGCCCATCTCTGACAAAGCCCCCCGTGGTGCCTGGAAGCAGGGAAAGTTGAATTTGGCCCCCCCAAGGATTTTTTCCTTTCCTCTCCCTCCTCCCTTCTGCTTCAGAGTCAGACTGAGTTCACATCTCTTCCCCGTGCACGTTGCTGTGTTCTGCACACGGGGTATTGTACGTGGCTCTGATCATCACTCACAGCCTTAAGAAAGACGCACAATTAAAATCAATATTTAAAGTCATCAAACACGCACACACAAATTTTAACAGCCACACAATTCACTCTGACATAACGACGCAGGGTGCAGAGTCGAGAGCTGTGCTGGAGTGCCGAGAGCATAGTTCTGCCCACAGTCTTCAAAATTTAATGAAAACACACCAGTTTTAAACACTTTCCCAAATCCAGCTCACAAAATCTGTCACTTTGATGTGAATGGTCCCAGTCTTAGACTAATCAGTCACTTTTACTTTCTCTTTAGTAGCTAAAGACGCAAATGAACTCCCAGCAAAATGCACAGCTTCAGGAGAAGAATTTAGCAGCCAGATGGTTCTTGCAAAAGATTTGTTCTTAACAACAACAAAAAAAAAGTTAACCCGTTTCGCCAGTGAGCAGCACACAGGAGATGATCTGACGCATCAGCAAGCAATTCTGAGCTGTTATCTTAGAGCATCACTTCTACTGTAGAAGTGGCCCTTCTTCCCAAACCATCATGTAAATTATAATTATCACTAATAACTGATCAATTAGTACAAGTCCATGCAAGGCACTATAATTATCCCGTGCACTCAGGGAAGAAAAGAAAGCATCAAATTTGAGTGCAAACATTCCTTTGTTTCCAGCGGAAGGTGCAACACAGAGAGATAAAAGAAAGCACAACTGTTAAAAAGGCAACAAGACTCAAAGAGCCACCTGAGGGAATGTGTCGAACTCTCACGAGATGGAGCAAAGCCGTGACGGGCTGGAAACTCCCATCCAGGCGGTGAACCTCACTCTACTGGTGTATTTGCATTTGCTTTCTCTGGGCCTTTTTTTCATCTCCATGTGGAATTGCAGCTGTGGATGGGGATCAAAGCATAGCTGACAATGAAGACTCTCCAGACCTTCATGGAGACCTCCTTGGATAAAGTACAGAAATGCAGGAAAAGAGAGTTTTTCTGAGTCAACTCCAGGAATTAAACAGCAAAACAAGCATCATTTGGCAAAAGGACTTTTATCACCTACGGATGTTGATGGTGGAAGGAAGAAGGTAACCCACGTCAAGGACTCGCTTTTCGTTCGCTGTCTGGGATGGAACTGGGGCAGCAGCACAGGGAGCAACCATTCAGCAGAGTGATTTGGAGAAGCCAAGTGCAGCACGGAAACCCTGGACTTCAAATGTTTCTGATCCACTGCTAAATAACACTTCAGTAGTTAAGAAACAAATTCTCATTCAAGTAGGCATCTGTTTGCCTAAATGTCCAAGCTTTTTGAAAGAATGAAGGAGGAACAGCATTAAGAAGTACTCACTTGGTACAAGAGGTGCATGAAGTTCTGCACCTGGAGCAGAATCACCCCATGCATCAATACCAGCCTGCAGACGGTGAGCAGCAGTCTACTGCCGGCCAGGGAGCTATGGTGGACACCAAGGTGAACATGAGCACGTGGCTGCGCTTACTATGAGCATGGCAGCTATACCCTGGGCTGTGCCAGGAGGAGTGTGGACAGCAGGGCAGGGGAAGTTATTGCCCCTCTCCACTCAGGAATGGGGAGGCTGCCCCTCAAACACTGTGTGCAGCTGTGGCCCCTGAGTCCAAAATTAACATAGGGAAACCAAAAAGGTCTGGTGGAGGGTGAGCTAGAAACTCAGAAGCCTACTGCATATGTCCTACAAGGTCAGGTAGAGGGAATTGGGACAGTTGGGTCTGGCAAAGAGGAGGTGAAGGGGCAATCTAATTGCGGCCAACAGCTACTCAAAGGCAGTTTTAAGGATGATGGAGCCAAACACACCTTTGTGAGGCCAGATGACACAGCAAGGAGCCATGGCCAAGAACTGCAGTTTGGGAGGTTCAGTTCAGACATTAGGAAAAGCTTTTTAATCATCTCCAGTGCTGGGAAAGGCCATAAAGTCTCCATCACTGGAGGTTTTCAAAGCTTGGCTAGAGAAAGCCACAGCAGACCTGATCTGACGTTAGCAATAGCCCTGCTCAGGGTGGGAGTCTGGACCCTCCAGAGGGCCCTTGCCACCAGCACCTTCAGAATTCTGGGATTTGGCCATGCTAAACCATGTCCCCAGAGACGTCTCTGCCACTGCACGGTGTCCAGGAAAGGCTTACAGCACAGGGTGCGTTTGAGAACTAAAGGGTTTCTGGGGAACTCTGCTTTAACTAACATTGGTGTGGGACACCACACTGGGAGAGCTGTAACCAGTATACAGAAAATACAGAAAGTCTCAGGGCTTCATCCCCGAATGCAGTCAGAAAACCAAACACATGGGCTCAAGACAGAGATGCCTGGAAGTGTCTGCTGCCTTCCTGAGTGTCCCTGCCAGAGACCCTGACTGTGACTCTCAGGTCCTCCTTGGTATCTCCCTCAACACCTGCTCCTGAACTGACAGGGACAGCTGCTTGCTCCCATCAAGCATGGACCCAGTGCATCATCACTCCTGCCCCACCACCGCCATGCCTAGTGACAGATGCCCCGACCATGCCAAAGGGACACAGGCCACTCATGGTCCGGACCCAGGCCAGGTGACAAAGGGCTTGAGCAGTCTTGGCCAGACAGGCCAAGAAGTCTGAGCTATGGAGGTGCAGAGGGTATCTCTGTCCTTGGAGATGACATCCATCCTTGACAGGACAAGCCCCTCAGCAACCTGATCTAGCTTTGAAATTAGCTGTGCTTTTAGCAAGAGGTTGATTAGATACCTTCAGATGTCTCTTCCAAACTATTCTCTGATTTTATGAAAGCAAATATTCTGCAACCCTTGCCTTGCCTGACCCATGCAGAGAGGACCCCAAGGCTGCTGGCTGGCTGGGGGAGAAGGGTTCCAGCCCGCTACTTGCCAGTCGTCGGGCTGATGCCTCATACTACTGAGATACGAAGAAACCGTACTAAAAATCACAGCACTGGAGTACTTCCTTGCTTCCAACTTCCTCAATGTTTTGCACATGGTTGAGTAATGCTTCTGCTTTTCTTGACAACCAGGAAGGCTACAAAATAAAACTCAAGTCCTTTTCTAATCCCCTGATTGCAGGAGCAGAGACTTGAGAAGGACAATAAACGCTGTGAAATCTGCTGGTTCTATTGATCAGCTCCAAGCTACAATGCAAAGGTTGTGAGGAAGGCAGGCCAGACCAGAGAGACAAACCTGCTGTTGATGCAGCAACACCCCTAAGGAGAGTATCATCGGTCTTGTCCCCTGACACAGTGTCACTGCTAAAGAAGTGATCGGCAATTGCACAGACCTCCACGTTTTAGCTCTGCACTGACCTTTAAGCATATTCTGGGTCCCTCAGGAGATAACTCAGCATCACTCTCCCAGTGCTAGAGCTGGAAAAGCTGAAATTACATGACGGAAAGGCTCATTGAGCTGGTCAAGGATGCAGAGAAGTCAGAAGCAGGGCAAAGACTGGACTCCAGAAGTCCTGACTTCCAGGAGCTCTCTAAAAGCAAAGTAAATGTGGACAGAGTCTGTGCAACACCACATGCAGATGTGTTTTGCCTCACAGACAGGCAGGGCCTTTTCATGCATGCTGCACACACCCCATAGCAAATACCTGTGTCACTTTGATGCCGCTCTGCTCTGATTCTGCGTATCACCACTGAACACCACCATCACCACCATCACCACTGAGTCTGCGTATCAGCACTGAGCACCACCACAACGGACAATCAGCCACCCAAAACTCACACTGCTGTGTGTCCCGATAGCCACGATGAGACACCAGCGCAGGCTGAGGTGAGTGTGCACATTTTAGCAAAGTCTGTATTAATTGCTTTGGCATCTGAGGATCCATTCTTTCCCTCTTTCAGCTGATGATTTTTCACTACAATTGAATCCTTTTCCCTCAGTCTCTGGAAACCTCCAGGAGTTGCAACCACAAGCATGAAAGGGGAGGAGAGGCTGGGCTTTGCAGACCACAAGCCTCTCTCCTCCCTCCCACACCTCTGTGTGTGTCTGCGATGGAAAAGCCCCAAAACTCTGTTTCTCACAAATCCCAGATCCATCTGGCTCTAGGACACAGCACAAAGCTTTCCACTTGGACAGGAGGGAGAAGTCCTAGTGCAGCTCCCAGCCCTTGCAGGCACCATGCTGTGATGCCGGCTCTGTGTGCATGCCTCCTGCATAAAAAAAAAACCCTCTTTAGGAACATCAAAAGAGGAGCTTGGCACTCAGAGATATGTCTTAATGAAGGTGACAGCAGCAGAAAGCATTGCAAATCCAAGGGGAAGAGAATGCACACCTAATTAGACCGACTCCTTTCTTCTCCCTTTGGTTCTGCCTCCGGCGGGATGCGCAGGGTGAGTCCTGCGCTGGGGCTGCAGCTCCAGCCCCTCCACCAGGACGGACCCTGCAGCACGGCGGGGCCAAGCTGCCCAAGCAACTGGCAGAGCAGCCCCGTGCAGGCTCAGAGCGGAGATTAGAGCTCAGCTCTTTGAAATCTTCCTTGGCCTGCTTTGTGCTGAGGCTCCAGCTCAACTGATTTTCCCTCTCCCTCCTCCTCTCCCTTCATGCTCAGGAGGATGGGGAGGGAAGGAAGTCACTACGATTTCCAGGGCCTCCCCACGGCCAGCATCGCTGTGCGTGCAGGGTGGGTAGCAGCGTGCCCAAGAGCTGGCCTCCAGAGCATCCTTCCCCTTCCCTGCCCCCATCCCACAGTCTCCCTCGCTGCTGCTGAGCCAAAGAAGCTGGAAAATTCACATAGGTGCTGCTGGATTTTGCAGACTTTGCTTATTCCTTTGGAAGGCCTAATGGCCAAAGTCATCTTTGGTGTCAGAAAAAGATTACACAGACGCAAGGCCATCATTACTAACACTCTGGTTGTCACAGAGTTATTTGTTGGGATGTGATTTCTGGGCCCCCATGTCCCCCGCCAGCTTCCAACTCCACAGGGAGCCACCAGGACAGACAGCCGTCCCCCTGCCCTCTCCTTCCACATCCCCTGTGCAGGGCAGGCAGCAGACGAAAGCAGCAGGAGGCATCGCAAACTGTCCCCATCCTCCCCTTGCTCCTTCCCACCTCCGACTCCTTTCCCCTCGTGAACAGCACAGGCTCCCGGGAGGTTTTAGCTCAAGCAAAGCCCAGAGCACCTGAACACGGGACAGAGGTAATTAATGAAGGAGGTGGCTTGTTGTGACCGGACTGCTGTGCCCCCCGTGCTGGTGGTGAGCAGCACAGGCACATGCTGCCCACAAGCCACAGCAGCAGAAAGAGCAGTGGCGGCTTTCTCCCCGCTTCTAATTAACTTATTTTCTGGACCAGCTTTCTCTAGCTCTCGTAGTGGGGAAAACATCACAGAACCAGCAGGGACACGGTGACATCCACACTGATACAACACCCAGGCATGGAGCAGTGCAACGGCACCTCCGCCTTTTTGCCCTGCGATTCCTCTTCAGAAAACCTCTCCAAACACACCCTTTGGTGGTCCCACAGAATAGAGGTCTGAGGTATGTGCTGCCTGGTGGGGAAGGGGGGACCAAGCCCAGGAAATGCTGCAGCCCTTTGATGCAAAATGAACATTATACAGAAAGGAAATATGAAATAATACACTGATGAATGATGTTGTCTCTCCAGAAAAAGAAATAGCTGCTCTCCCATCAGGGAGTACGTAGTCTCTGGGGTTAGTGTAGGTTCTCATATTACAGGGGTTTGTGTTTGGTTTTTCTTTAAAAAAAAAAAAAAAAAGAATAAGCATGGAAGGACCCCTTTCAATATAAATAAATTGTGTTAATAAGGCAGCAAGTGCTGAGAACACCAGCTCTGCCTGTCGAACAGCCCCTGGTGGCTATTTCTGGCTTACAAGGCACTTGAAGTATCCTGGCAGCCCGCGGTGGGAAATGTAGTCCAGATACAGTAGGACGGTCACTCATCTAAACATAATCTCCCAAGGTTCATGAGGAATTTACAGTCACACCGACCAGCAATCCAAGCTACCCAGCCTCTCACAGGAGCAATTCATAAACTGCAGGGAAAAAAAATAATAATTCAAACCCCTCAAAGCCTTGTTCTATAAATAAAGCCGGTGTAACACAGTTTTTGTATTTCATTATCTTCTGTGTTGTTTCACATGATGCTGGGAGCAGCCGGGAATGTCACAGTGTAGAGAAAGCACCGTGCTGCAGTGCCGGGATTGAGAAGGGCGCAGGAGAGGCGATGCTGGGTGCCCGTACCACACCCCGCACCTGGACACCGCTCTGCACAGCCCACCGCCCTCCCACAGCATCACGGTACACAAACAGCCCGCACCAACAGCTTGGCACCAGGGGTCGGTGCACCAGCAGACAGACACTGGGTTCCAATCGATGGGTAACCCATGCACCAGGCATAGCAAACGGATGCTGAAAAACCAGTATCCCCCAAAGGGCCCGCAGGAGAAACCGTCACTGCAGCCTGCTCCCGAGGTGTTTCCCAAACAGGAATAAATTGGCCATTTCAGAATTAAAACCGATACAAACTCTCTAAAGGAGGCGGTATGCCATTTGGATCTGAGCTTGGATATATCCCTTTGATCATCACAAATAAACCATCCAGAGTGCTCTCCAAAATAGAAAAAAAAAAAAAAAGGAAAAGAAAGAAAGAAAGAAAGAAAGAAAGAAAGAAAGAAAGAAAGGAAGCAAGCTAGCTTATATTTGTGTGACTGATGGGAACAGGAAGCAGGCTGGAGATGGAACGCACGGGAAGAGACTCGGTGCAGCAAGAGGCTCCCTTGACCTGCCTGGGCAGCAATGGAGCTCCTGCAATGGGTTGATCACTCCAGTTAAACATTGCACCCCATGGGCTGGGTTTCCAGCAAACACACCTGGGTGGCACATGTTTCTCCAAGTGGTCTGGACCTGCAGCGTGAGAGCATGCGTTCCTCCAGATGTAGGTCTTTATTTCGGGTTTCACCGGGCACGACTGCAAACGGCCAAGCCACGACGGTACCGTGGGGCAGCCCCAGCCCCATCCCTCCACACCGGGAGCCGGGAAGCAAAAACCACCCCCAGGGCTGCCAAAGCAGACGGAACAGGGCTATTTTCAGCCAGAGGATCCCGCTGTGCCAGGCCGGCTACATGCTGTGTGCCTCTTCCCCGGCGGGGCGACACGATGTGGGGGTCCCCCCAGCGCCGCCAGCTCTTCCCAGCCTCTGGCTAAAGGACAACCGGCCTGAGCCGAGGCAGGGGAGACCCCGAGGGAGGGGTGCTGCGGGGTCCCCGCTAACCGCCCTCCCTGCGGGGCGCCCGCAGCCTGCCCAAACTTCCCCGGCCGGAGACACCCGCAGGCGGCCGGGCCCGGGGAGCGGAGCCGCTGCTGCCCCGCCGGGAAGAAGCCGGGCCGTCCCCGTCCCCATCCCCGCCCGCTCCCCGCGCGCGCGG